>PVHP010002303.1:0-91794 GCA_004024765.1 Zapus hudsonius
GCAATATAATAAGGTGCTCTGTTTAAAATATTTTTCTATAAACAAATCATGTAACTTTTTCAGTTTAAATGCTTGCTATTGTTATAAAAAAGATTTGATCACTAAATTTTGATAGGACAAATGAAAATATTTCTAAGGCATAATTTAAAAAGTAGTTGTGATGCCCAATTTAGTTTCTCTAAAATGTTACATTTTTATCAAAGCAAAAAGTAACATTTATTTATATCCATGAGGGATGCTGAGAAGACAAATTATTATTTTTTTACTTGTTTAGTTTGGTTCCATTTGAGACAGTAATTCTCAATTTATGCTCCAGGCTGACCCAGAACTCACTATGTAGCCTGAACTGGCCTTGAACTCACATTCCGACTCCTGCCTCAGGCTCCCGAGTGCTTGTGCACTTGTGAAACATACATGCAATTTTGACACCTCTCACCTACCTTATAAAACTCAGAATGAGAATATGCTGAATGAAAACAAATTTTAGAATAGCTCTGTCAGTTTTCAGAATTTGAGGAGATAAAACATTGGTTTAGTTTTAAAGAGTAATTATTTCCCAAAACTTAATTTTGCAATGAATACACCTTCTAAAACGCAAGCACAAAAGCCATTGTAAAAATGTAATGTAGTGCCTTTCATTTTGGAAAATTCTTGGACTTTATGAATAAAGGCATCTTCCCCATATGCTCAAAAGTCTGCAGTTTAATGAATTTAAAAGTATTGCTATGGTGAGGATTGAGAAATTTGTTATTTCCTCCATCGCCTGTCTCCAGTGCCATTCTGTTACTGGGGGGAGGGAATATGCTTACATAGAGGAAGGGTTAGAACACCCTTCCTTTGCCTCAGTGAAACCAACAAGCAAACAAGACCATGAAGGAAGCAGAGAAAAGCCTTTGAGGTAAGCCATGAAGCCAGCTCTTTTAGCATTTCGCAAAGGGATTTGGCTGGCTCTGGTACAACTCTGCCCTCCTGTCCTTCGGCAGTGCCAACATCGGACTGCATTCCTCACAGCCTGCTTCCCCGTGGAAGAGCTCTGAGGATCTTCTCTGGGAGATCTCAAAACCTTCCCTCCAGAGGATACAGCCTTTCTGCATTAGATCTCCACACTAATTTTCCATGTAGCCTGTACAAAGCCAAGTGCACGTTTGCTTTGGGAAAAGGAGATCGGATGATTCTGGAATGGCTCTGTGTATTGGGAAGTTCAAAGTTGTTCAGGGTCTTCAGAGTTGAGGTTGAGTGTCAATGTCATGGCTGTTTACTTGGGAATTGTCTTCCTGCTGCCCATGTTGTATTGTAGCAAGGACTCATTTAATATGGGGGCACTGACTCATGGAGTGAGCCTCCAGGGCCTGGCACCAGGGGGGGTCCAGGGGGTTCATGGAAGCTGACCTGACCCAGACCACGGGGGCAAGGAAGTCGCTCTGTGCCTCCACAAATCGCCTGGCTCTCTGCTTTGGTTCCTCCTCTGCAGTCCCAAAGCTGCTGAGAGCACAGGGAGACATTTCTACACCAGCTGTCTCCTAGTCTGAAAATAAATTTCTTTTCGCTTCAGCACAGTTTATCTCCTTGTTAATTATACTCCAATGACAGCAGGTGACAGCCCCAATAACCTCAGTCAGGCTCTGGTCTCAGAGTCCAGGAAAACTGAGATATTTTACAGTTGGTTGTCACCAGGTCTCTGGTCTCAGAGTCAGGGAACATGCAGAAATCATAGAGCTGGTTGGATAAAAGTTGGTCATTCGACTCTCCAGACTCTAAACTGGGCTCCAAATTCCAGCTGGCTGGTCTCTCTTGCCATCAACATTCCTAGTCATCTATGTTCTATGATAATTTGTTTACATGCCTTTCTCCTTACTGCTGAGTGTTTTGGGGCTGGTCTGATTTTATTTGCCTGTTTTGCTGTCTATTCTAATATCTGCTGGATTTTTGAATTAAACCAATCTCTGGCCTGCATACACTTCCCAGACACCACCACCCATACCTAGGCAGGATGGACTGCCCAATCCTGTTTTAAAATGTGACTTGCAAAGTGTCTGCGTGACCCTGGAACCTACCTAGAAATCAGTGAGGCACCATCTCCCTGTGGGGCCATTGCACACTGCCTGGCTTCCCCGTGCCCCTGACACAGTGGGGCCATTCTCTGCCTGGGCTCAGATACTGATGTTCTCCATTTCCACTCCATTGTCCACCGCAAAGCAAATCTCAGAAGACTGTTTCCATTTCCCCAGGGTCCTTGTCCTGCAGCACAGACCTTCCCATCGTGGTCTGAAGGCTTTTTCTCTGTGTTCTCATTGCTCAGTTGGAAGGAAGCTCTGTCATTTCCTTGTTTGCTGGAGCTGAAAGTCCCCCTGAGCGACAGTCTAGGGTGAGAGGAACTAACTTAGCAGGTGCCAATTTAGTCATTGGGTGAATTAAATCTGCTCTCTGCTTTTGGTTTTATGGAAATGAGATTTTTTTTTTTAAACAAGTAGACAGCTAGGTGGATGGTCAAAATCGGGAATGAACCCAGGATAAGTTCTGGTTACTGTGTAGTCAGACACTGACTGGAGAAAAAGCAGAACTACTGGGAATATTGTCCTGTCTGCTGAAGTGAAGGACAGACGTGTGGCCACGGGAGACAGTTTGAAGGATAAAAAGGAAAGAGTTGTAAACATACTCATTTTCATTGACATCTGTGACTGGCGGGTCAGGGGAGAATTCTGAGAAGACTCAAAGATGGTAAATCTTAATTTTTACTATCCTGCATTGCTGATTAATATGTTGCCTGGGTTTAGAGATATCAGAATGAAATAAAGGGAGACAATGGATTTTGGTGACTCCCTATAAAAGAAAAATTGGTCTGAAATAAATGAAGATACCTCAAAACTCCTGGATTATGCAAACAGAACATACCTCTGCGCAACAAACTCGAGCTGTATGTCAGCAATGTCCCCATGGAGTCCCACCAGGTCCCGCCATTCCCTCCAGATGTGCCACAGTGATCAGGCTTCTGTATGCTCCTGAAAATGAGTCCAGGGGTTTTTATGTCACCAAACCAAAACCAAGGATTAGGAGAAGGAAATTAGGAGGAAATTTGTGCTGTCATTTCAGTTGGTTCAACACCAAATTTGGGTCCAAGAGCAAGCATCTATCAAGGAAATATCCCAGCTTACCCGCAGCATTTCCTCCACTATCAAATGGGAGACTTTATGTGGAATTGAAAGGATATAATGAGTCTAGTCCAAACAAGGCTCCGTGCCAGGGCCCGTGTAGAGTAAGCACTCAGCCTTCAAGTCGTGAGCCTAGGGTTATTTCTCTCCAGAACACACAAGGCTCAAGGCTGGGGTTGTTGGTGACCTCCTCCATAGACGATGGTTCTAATCCTAGCACCACCACTTAAGAGACTGGTGTCTTCAAAAAATTCTGCATTCAAAATGAACTATGGCAGAATAATGAACTCCAAATGATTTTAAATGAGCTTAAAGACACCAGTGAATTTTCTTACCAATTGACCAGTTTTGAACTTAGGTTATCATGCACCTCAGATGGCATCTGTGAACTACATTAGGCACTTTACCTTGAGCCTATTTTCTCCTATGCCTATTTAATTTTTTGCTAATGTCTAGTCTAGAAGGATTTTGTGATTTACACAGCAAATATAATCTCTCAGTACATCTTTTAATTAGAAGACCCTGTGGTCTATTTACTGAGGGATGTCACACTTCTCTCTTCTATAGGACAGCTAATATATAAGGTACATTAAAGGATTCATAATTATCACTTAAAGCTCATTATTGGCATTGCTTAGCAGCAATATAGTGAAGTTATATAAACACATCGATGTGTTTCTTTTACTATCTTGTCTCGGGCAATTGTTTCCAAAATCAAATTCTCTAGATTTAACAAGGAAAATTTCATTACTAATTAGATTTTGAAAACAGCCTGAAGCTAATGGAAAAATAAATTCAGGAAAAGGGTCATTCAGAGCCACCCATGAAGTCTTTACTACTACTAAAGTGAAGTTTCAATTTTTTTTTTTTTTTCCCAAGGAAGAGTCTCGCTCCAGCCTAGGCAGGCCTGGAAGTCACTATGTAGTCTGAGGGTGGCCTTGGACTCATGGCGATCCTCCTACTTCTAAATTTGTTAAACTGCTTTAAATACTATATAAGTGAATAAAAAAATCAATGAGTTTCTACAAACATCAAATGAACTTGACCTGTGTAGAAAGCATCTCTTTTAAAATATTTCAGAGATATACTTTTATTGTGTAATTTTTAAGATTTGTCAGTATCGGGTGCAATGCTTGAATGGCTGTTGCGGCCCTTGGACAGCAGATGGCAGAATTGTCATTTTCTAACAATGTGCAGAGACAGTAGCTCAGCTATATGATGCAGACATTTTTCCTTTCTTTCCTCCTCTCTTCCCTTTTTTCCTTCCACCCTCCCTTCCTCCCTCCCTTCCTTTCTTTCGTTCTTCTTTCCAATTAAGGCCAGAGGAGTCTAAGAATCGATCATGGAAGACATTAAGAATCTGAAGTGAGGTCAAGGTTTCATTATTTTTTTCCCCCTGTGGCTCTCATTTAAAAGAACAAAATTCCCCTCACACCTTTGCTGGGAACTTCTCCCTTCTTGCGACAGGCATGGAATCCTTTTATGTATAATGGTTTTCTTTTGAATGATCTCAGTGAGTGCTTCTGCTGGCCTAAGAGAACAAAGTCTTACAAAAATGATGTGGAGAAAAATCTCTCTCTTCTTGATCAGGGTAATAATGCTCTTTGTTGCTCTTAGATCTCTCCCATCTCTCTCCAGTAATATCACGTGGGTAACGTGGCTGTCATCGTGAAGGCTGGAGTCAACTCAGTTTTCAGGGGAGAAGATTTACCTGAATTTAAATTGTCTTAAAACATTGTTGAAATTGCCTCCCACCAGCTGTTTGGCAATCCCAACCCCACCTGCTGCTACTTTTAAGCCTAAAACAAATGAAACGATAATCACAACGACAATAAAAACCTAGCTCACTGCTTTCGGGACACTGACTGTGCTCTATCACCGAGTCAGCCATTAGCCATGGATGAGCAGGTTGATAAGGTGGATGACATTGACAGGTACAGATGGATTTCTAAGCATTTCTCTAAAACTTCTTGCTTGTGTTCTCTCACAGGGGCAAGGGAGCATGTCGATCTCTTCTCAGAGTGTCTGGTTCTCGTCCAATCAGGGTTGGCCATCCTTGGCTTTTCACTGTCTTAGAGTTCTAGCTAGCCTCCTGGGATGTTATAGTTAGTGTGTGAAGTTAGTGTGAAGTCATGTATAAACGAATAATTTGGAAAAATATCAAGGGAAATTATTTGTTGTTTTTCATATCTTTATTATGAATGAATATATACATTATATGAGCAAATCTTGTGAAGGTGTACCTGTTTCCCTCCTGTCTGTCCCCTACCCACTGGGGTCCATCCTCAGTGTGCGTACTGGATCTGTCCATAGGATAAGGGGTTATGAACTTCACCAGAGGTAGCCAGTTTGTTCTTTTTTTTTACTTCCCTCCCCCCTTTGTATTGTTGTTGAGCGGGGCAATGTCTCTGGATATTCTCCCCCACCGTGGCTCTTACATTCTATCTACCTCCCTCTTCTGCTCAGTTCCCTGAGTCATAGTGGGTAAGTTTTAAGTCTGTTTAACTGTTGAGATCTTAAGTATCTCTGGATCATTGCCCTGGGTTGTGTTGGGTGTTGTTGGTGTCTGTCTCCATTGACCTTTCATGGTCAGACTTGCTGTGGTGATTGGTCTCCTGTTTGTCCCCTCATTTTCTGGTAGGGTTCATTTGGGACCTGAGTGAAGGCTAGGTGTGGTTTGTCTCCTGCCAGGATGTCAGCCATCTTCCAATGTCTTGTTGGTACAATTGAGTTGTCCCCGGAGCTCTCACTGCCTTCTAAAAATACAAACAGAATCTCCATCAGAGAGTGAGATCAATGTAGGTTAAATGATACAACATTGCTATTTTGGCTAGCTCCTAATGAGTATAGCCTCTCTGTTGCTTTCTGCTAGTGTGATTTCCCCTAGGAGCCTGAGTTCTTGGTCCCCATAGGGTTATGCTATGGATCCCAGTTCCAGTTAAGGATTCCTTGTCACTAAGTAGATCTCTTAACCAATCAGTAAGCCAATGATTACCCTCCTTGGTTTAGTGACACTATTGCACAGATGAGCATTTCTTGACTTGCTGATCTCTTCCATACAGCCGTGTGTTCATCATTCTGTGACATCTATCCATATTGTATATCAATGGTCTCTGCTTTCTCCAAATATATCATTAACCAATTTCCCCTGGCAACTCATGCAACACCTTCTAGTGCTACACATGCTACCATCTGGGAGCTGGTGACCATTCTGTATCTAGCAGGATCTCTTGGTGTTGTTTGTTTTTGTTTTATTTACAGTTATGTTACCCTTTAACATAAAAAGCCACCTGTCTACTCCATTCTATCCTGGCTATGTGAATGTTATTTGCTTCAATATATTTGGGATGTCTTTCATCACAACTTTTTATTACAAGTAATGAGAGTTCATGAATGCTCCTAGGACTGATTCCCATATTGTCATATGCTGATAAGCTAAGATAAAAGCTAAATATTTGAGTATAGAAATTTGTTGCACTTATATCAAAGCTTAAATATTTGAAATACCTGATTTGACAATTTCATATTTGCCTATCATTAGACTATACTAATGGACAGGTGCTGCTGCACCAGGACCACTTTTAGAGAATTTTATAGATGAATCAGGCATGGTGGTGCACACCTTTAATCCCAGCTCTTGGGAGGCTGAGGTAGGAGAATCACCTTGAGTTTGAAGCCAGCCTGATGTACCGAGTGAGTTCCAGGTCAGCCTGGGCTAGATGGAGACCCTGCCTCGAAGAAAACAAAGAATTACTGTTATTCTTTGCATTTATAACTGGTATTAGAGACTAAACAGACTATAGATGGTGCTGAATGAACCAGCTTTATTCTAAACAGCTATTGAGATATTATTTAAGTCTACTTCAATTTTGATTTAAGTCAATCAGATTCATGGCTTTGACCTTTGTTTTCATAAGAATCCACATACAACACGGCCTTTTAAATGTGTATATGTTTTCACTACTATAAGTTGTTAGGGTTCGTTTGAGATATTAGGGTGTGCTTATCTCTCTTTGTGTTCAATGGTGTCTTACATAGGCTCACGTGCTACTTAGAAAACTGTTGATTAAAGCTCTAAATAGGACATATCATGAATCTGACAATTTTCTCTTCAAAGCTTACTCTGTCAGGGGATACTCAATCCAATCAATATATATTTAAAACTAAGGGTTGATTCCATCTTCTGTCTCCCTTTAGGACCAAAAAGTTCACTAAAAGTTCACATTAATCTGTTCTACTTAGGTTATGTGCTTTCCTTTGGAAAATATTTAAAAGTATTTTTTGTTGTAGTGTGGTGTTTGCTTTTTAACTTGAAATTTCAAGAGAATACAAATATGAGTTGGGAAGCATAGAAGAAAAATGTATGTATAGTGTATGAATTACATAAGCTATAAGATCATGTTATCTTATATTATTGAGTGTAGAGATGTGTTACACTTATATCAAGCTATTTTAACCATCAGCTTTTTATAGAAAACTTTACTCCTCTGTATATCTCTATTCTTTATTTAAGAATCCATTTGTTGGTAGAACTTTTGGACTTTTTAAGAATTAAAGAATACAGAATTAGAAAAATAAAATTACCAACAAAACATGTATAATTATAACAAAATAAGAAATTTCAAATTTTGAAAAGCTGATAAACACAGTTTTGTTGTCAACTTGATCTTTTTAATTACCTTGGGTGGGTCTCTAAGGATGTTTACAGGAAGGCAGCCTCTCAGTAGGGGGAAGGATGTAAAGAAGCTCAGGGAAGCTGGAAATTAACATCACTTCCTGCGAGGGCAGAGTAAGACGGAAATTCCAGAGACTCAGGAAGCCAACAAGTCTGGGATAAGGTTTCAAGACCCAACCCTAAGGGGAGAAAATCTTTTCTCTTCCCATGCCCATTTGCTGTTGTGTGTATGGTGTTGGTGATGGCTTTCTCTCAGCTTGGACCTGTGAAAGAGGGCCAGCCTCTTTTGCTACTATGGAACTTCCCCTGATCTGTTATTTCAATAAATCCTTTCTTCCCATAAATTGTACTGGTTTGGAGATTCATCCCAGTGGCGTGTGGCTGACTATGACTGATTTGGTTCCATGAGTGGTGTGGAGTTGCTGAGATGAATCAGACATTGTGGAATTTGGGTTTCTGGAACTTGTGTGCTGAAGGAATGGACATGGACTTGGTCCTTGCAACTGAAGACACCTTCTTGAGGGATGAGACAAATTTTATGGATTATTCTGGTGAGAATTTGGAAATGCTAAGTGTAGAGAGAATTGCATTTGGAGGCTTGGCTTGTGAACTTTCTAAGGGACAGGAGAGACTGCAGGAAACATTGTTGAAAGGACATAACTGGAATAAGGCATGGGTGAGTTCTGCTGCTTGTACCCAGAGAGTTTGAACAAGGTTGAGTTTAAGGAAAGGACTTTTTTTGCTTGGCTAAGGATATGGAACTGATAATTTAAGATGTAAAGTTGAAAAAAAACTCAAAACATGTTTAACTTACTGGCACAGAGACTGGCTTTAGCTTATGGAAGCTGCTATTGTCAACACATTAGCAATCCTAAATAAGACAGCCTAACTGTTCTCCATTGAAGCAATGGAAAAGATGCCTGAGGTATTTCCACCTAGGAAGACCTGGATGATAGACTGTGAAAACTCTTTTGAAAGGAATTGGATGAAAAGAAGGAACCTGCTCTTCAAAGTCATGATTTATTTAGTTCCTGAATGAACAACATGGCAGTGTCCTATATACCTGGTATTGCTTTTGGAAGCATGAGAAATGCATATGAGGAGCTGGTCATGAAGTACACGTGGTTCCAGGAGACATGGCTGAGATGCAGTATATGGAACAGGGCGTGAAATCACTAATCAGCAAGTGAAGCTATTGGAAGATGGACCGTGGTTTGCAATGGAGACCCGAAGATGTTTTGAATATGCCAGGACTGTGCAAGGACTGTTGGCTAGGGATGAAAGTTTTCCCAGCTACCCAGCTAAGCTGGAGGGGCAAAATTGGAAAATCTGGAGACTTGTCAGTGACTGGTTGTGATATCAAATTTGAACTGCAGATGTTCGATGTTTGCCTAATGATTGCTGAGTTTGCATTGGTCCAGTCTTGTTATGCCTCAATGAAGTTGAAAATGTTTACTCTGTGCCATTATATGTTAAAAGCATGTAATTTGATTAGATTTTTACAGAACTCACATTAAGGGACCTTGCCTTATGTTGGGGAAGATTATGCATTTGCAGTCGCAAATCTTGTTACTGTCTTCATTTGGAAATTAAGTATGATGTATGGAGATATAGTTTGATGTCAAGTTGACATGGGGTGGACTTGTGAAGGTTAGGCAGTATGGAAAGGAAATTCCAGAGGCACAAGAAGCCAAGAAGTCTGAGACAGGGTTTTAAGACTCCACCCTTAGGCTATATAAAGAGGCAGAAAAATCTCTCTTCCCCCTTGCCTACTTGCTTTTGTGTATGTGGCATTGATAATGGGTTTCTCTCTCTGTTTTGGACCTGTGAAAGGGGCCCAGCCTCTTTCAGCATTATGGAACATCTCCTGGATCTGAAGCTTCAATAAATCCTTTCCTTCCATAAATTGAATTGTGCCTGGTTTGGAGATTCATCCCAGTGGTGTGTGCCTGACAATGGCACTACACACACACACACACACACACACACACACACACACACACACACACACACACACACACATCTTCAAATTTTTTTATACTTTGCTTTTGTGATTATGCATCAACAAATATGGAACTCTAGAAACCTCTCTGAGTTAGCATATTTATTCTCCTTTGGCAATGTACTCAAAAGTGAGATTTGGAATCATACATAGTTCTATTTTTTTCTTTTCTTGGAAACCCCATATTCATTTACACTCTGGCTGCACCACTTTACATCCCAACCAATCTTATACATGGTTGAAATTCTCAACACTCATGCCAGTATGTATTGTTTACTATTGTTATTTTAATTTTTTTGCTTATTTACCTGTGTGTGGGAAGAAGAAGGGTGCTCCAGGACCTCTAGCTTCTACAAATGAATGCCAGATGCTTAAGTCACTTTTTGCATTGGGCATATATAGAGGGTTATGGAATTGAACTGTGGCTAATGGACTTTGCAACTGAGTGCTTTAATCACTAAGCCATCTTTCCAGCCCCTTATATATTTTTCTTTTTTTATAAATTATATCTTTATTATCCATATTCACATATACTGAATGAGCAAATAATGTGTTGGTATCCCCAATTCCCGATTTCCCTCTTCCCTGTCCCCAATCAGCTGGGTATCCTCCTCTGTGGGCAAACTGGATCAGTCCATGGGGTAGGGGGTAGGAGTCAACCCGGTTCCACCCCCCCTTTGTATGTTGTTACTGAGGGGGGGCCATGTCTCTGGCACTTCTCCCTCACCATGGCTCTTACAATCTTTTGGCCCCCTTATCCGCTCAGTTCCCCGAGTCATGGTGGGTGAGTATTAAAGCTGTTTTATTGTTGAGGTCTTAGTGGCCTCTGTACTTCTGCTTTAAGTTGTGTTGAAAATCATTGGTGTCTGTCTGTCTGGCTTATCCTGGGTTGACTGATTGGCTGTTGTTATAGGTCTCTTGCTTATTCTACCACTCTCTGTGGGGTTCCATGTGGAGCTTCCATGGTAGGTCTGGGGTGGCTCATTACTTGCCAGAATGTCAGCTATCGTCTTGAAGCTTATTGGTAGAGTTGGAAGAGCCACAGCTCTCTCACTGCCTTCTGAAAAATACAAACAGAGTCTTCATCAGAGAGTGAGATCAGTATAGGTTAACTGAGATACACATTTCTGAATTGATTCTATTGTGAGTAGCCTTTTTGTAAATCACTTGTAAAGTGAATTTCTCCTTGGGCCTTATATAGTTTTTCAATGGCAGTGACTTGAAAATGTGCTAGGACTTTTGAGTTATCATTGTTTTTAAATTTGAATAGAAAGATTTTATGATGTTAAAAATAACAGCCAACACAAAGAGACAAAGACAGTTGTGATACACTGTACTTCTTTATTTTCACATTTTATACAGATAATTTTATAAACATAAAGTAGAAGATTCTGGTACAGCATTGCTTTGTAGAGCTCAAGACTTATAGCAAACTTTTTTAAAATTTAAATTTAGCATCAGGACTGGGGGCATGGCTCAGAGGATAATGAGTCCCTTTTGGATACCTACAGCACACATAAATACAGAAATTGAAGTACTAGTGTCTGTATTCCCAGCATGCCTAGTGTGAAAAGGAAGGTGGGCCTATGAGAATCACCTAGAAGGTCAAGGCCAGCTAGCTAGTGAATATAACAGTGAACTATAAGAGATTCTGCTTTAAATAAGGTGGAAGGTGAGGACTGACATCCAAAAGTTGCCACCTGACCTCT
The DNA here is from genome assembly GCA_004024765.1 of Zapus hudsonius. Classification (NCBI taxonomy): domain Eukaryota; kingdom Metazoa; phylum Chordata; class Mammalia; order Rodentia; family Dipodidae; genus Zapus; species Zapus hudsonius. The sequence continues at coordinate 11,536 of PVHP010002303.1, forward strand.
ACATGTGTTATCACATGAGTATGCCTGCATTCATATACATGAACACATTCATGTACACACACATTATACACACATTCACACACACAACAAAAAGTAGCATTAGTATAATTATTTTCTTAAATGAGATGGTATCTCGGGGATATTATTGATGCTTCTACTATGCTTACCATCTAGTTACTACACAGAGTGAGAAACTTCTGGCACTGTAATGAAAGAAAAGGGAGGCACTAGCCACCCATGAGTTTGTCTAATCTTGTACCTTGCCTGTATGTATCTCTGGGTATGATCATTTGACACCCATTCTGTTTGGACTGCTGTTTAATTTTATGGTCAAAACCACTTCTGCATTGTCTCCTTAAAAATAGCAATTAAACTTTAACTAGGCTCTGGTAATTTGAGTTGAATTATTAATTGCTTTCTTTCAAATTTTAAATAGTTATTTTGAAGTTCATAATTCACCATCGACTCATTAATTTTGTCATAGTAGTAAAACCGAAAGTCTAGTGTATTCTCTTGGGAGCAGAAGGACATTATAGTTTTGGAAACAGCAAGGAGGAATTTGGAAATAAAGAAGGAAGTGTGCAGCTTGAACAGCGATAGCTCTTTGGGGGCTATGTGAATAATCAAGGGGCATTGGAGCTGTTTTATCTCATAAAGGGAGTTATAAAACTCTGTACAACTCATACAGATTCATTACAAGTTGATAGATTTATTGGGTACATTTAATTGATTTAACATTGAAACAATCTCGTATGAAATCAAAATTTCAGTATTTTCTGTTTCTCTTGCTTGGTCGAATGCCAGCATTTTATTAGATTCTAATTTTAATAGGCCATAAAGGACTTTATGGAAATGATACAATAGATGATGTGGGGGGAGAAACTCTTCCTGTTATTCATATTTGAGTAGAAGTAACTTAGGGAAGGAGTTTATTTCATTTTACACTTCAAGAGAGTATAGTCCATCATGGTGAGGAATGTGGCATCATATCATCCCATCATCAGGGAGGAATTCAAGGCTCAGCTAGCTTCTCATTTTTCTGCAGCTGAGAATGGTGTTTTCCACAGTTAGGGTGTGTCCTACCACCTCAACTAACCTAATCTAGAAAATCCCTCATAGAGATGACTATAGATTTGTTTCCATTGTGATTCTAAATTCTTTCCAATTGACATCCAGAGATTAACCATCACAGAGGTTTCCGAGTTTATCAAATCACATTGCATGAGGCACTATTCTCATTACTAAGGCTGGTCAAAGGCTAACTTTAAGGTTTTTTTTTTTTTTTTAAACTGGGCATGGTGGTAACTGGGCAAAGCTAATTAAGAAAGAGTACACGGTATTAAGATTGTTTAGTGAGAGTTTTAGATTCATTTTTCTAAGGCAAAAAGTGAGACCATCACCGATGTGATTTATTGACATTTGCAGAATAATCTGAGAATACCTATGTCTACATTACCAGAAGTCAGGCTAGTTTAAATCAGGTTCCAAACCAATCTTGGCTGCTTGCTTCAAAAAATTTATGATTAGGGAAGGACAATGGAGAGACGCACCAAGGGTGCCCAAAATTGTCCAAAACACAAATTTAGAGACTCTTACAAACCTAATAACTATGCAAAATTTAAATTCACCCATTATGACTCAGGTAAATTTGTGGAAGAAGGGGTGGAAAGAATGTAAGAGTCATGGAGGGGAGAATAACTAATGCATAAAAGGGAATGTCATCATGGATTTAATGGCTTTATCTAATAACCGATAATACTGAGCATATTGTTGTGTTGATATATATATATATATATATATATATATATATATAATTTTAAGCCAATAAAAACGTTAAAAAATCATTGAAAGCTCAAAAAAAGAAAATATCCTAAAGTAACTGGAAAGATCATCTACCAATGCAAAGTTTTCATACATTGTTAGAAATAATGTGGCATATATTTGGCTGGAGTCTAGACATAACCATTTAATGAACCAATTTTATTAAATTACATTCTTTTATGGTTCAATTGTTTAAAAAATTTATGATGATTTTTCTAGGCATTACATTTTGTTCATCTGGGCAAATAGCTAATCAGAACAACAATTTGCTCACCTGAACAAATAACTCATTTATCATCGCATGATGCATTGGTTTATAGACTTACTTTAAGACATTCGTCTTTTGAATCCTAAACTACTAGGATATTATGTTTGATGAGAGCCCTTTTACTCATTCAAACTAACTGGTTCTAACTAGTTCCTCTCTTGAAAGACTTGCCTTAACTCATTGAACACAGTCTCAAAATGTCTCTGCATATATTTCCCAAATATCCACTAAGACTGTCAAGATGAGATATTCTTGTCCTGAGGTATTTTATTGCATTCAACTTGAGTGCGCTTCATCAACAGGATTTTTGGTAGAGCTGGTATAAGATTTGTCAGTTGATATACATTAAATGATTCTGTTGAGCATTAAATACATATATTAGTGAGAATTAAAAAAAGAGTTAGATAATTTCTTGGCTCTCAGTTCTCTTTGCTTTATGATGAACTCACACAGACATCTATGCATCATTGACAAAGCAAAGAGGTGTGGAAGATCATTTTTAAAGTTTGCAGGTCTAAAAATCTATGGCTCGAAGTTTCTAAAGTTTTAAAAAGCATCTATTGTTGAAACAGGATTCAACAATAATTAAATTCATTTTTTTAAAAAAAATATTATTTATTTGAGAGTAGAGGGAAAGAGGCAGATGGGGAGAGAATGGGCGCACCAGGGACTCCAGCCACTGCAAACCAACTCCAGATGTGTGTGCCATCTTGTGCATATGGCTTTGTGTGGGTACTGGAGAATTAAACCCATGTCCTTAAGCATTGAAGACAAGCACCTTAACCACGTAGCAATCTCTCCAGCCCAACAGGATTCCTCTTAGTTCATTTTTTATGTTTTCATAGAAAGTGCACAAATTGCTATAATTCAAAGAAGACTATTTTATTACTGATGTTTTATACATGATGTTTGCCTTTAAAAACACCTTAATTTTGTTTTGGAAGGGACATTCTCACTGTTTAGTTCATTCTTGCCTTGAATTTTTTAATTTTTATTTATTTTTATTTTTTAAAAATATATATTTATTGTCCATAATGAGTTACATTATTTAGTGGGCAAACAATGCATTGTTATCCCAAATTCCCAAATCCCCCCCTTCCCATCTCTGATCAGTTGGATATCCTCCTCCATGGGCTGTCTGTATTAGTCCTTGTGGCAAGGGATCTTGCCTTGAATTTGACAACCTTCCTGCCTCAGCCTCCTGATTGCTAGGATTGAGAGATGTGGCAATACACTAGTTAGTATATTCTTTTTAAAAGGATATTCTGTCAAATACTTTGGTTAACATTGAGAGTCTGAGTCTAAAATCTAAATACATCATTTTTGATGTTAACTGCATTTTGTTCAAATGTTTTTCACCATTTAGAATGCTTCATCAAACAATATTGTTTAAAAACCTTGCAGACAATTTCTACTTACTTACTTTCCCTTAAAGGTAAGCAAAGAAACGTTTCCTGTGAAGTAAGTATTGCTTAATTTAAGTACATTTTGACTCATTTTAATTTTTGCAGAAGCTGATCGTTATATTGTGCACAGACTTCTACTATGTCTTGTACAGATTTGAATGAACTCAGAGTACTTATACATACAAGTAGATGTACTAATGAATGAGGAAACCATATAATTATTGAAAGCTGCTAATGTTATAAAGCACAAACTATAGAAGCATGGAATATGGGCAGACAGTCTTGATCTACCTTGACTTACAGATAGTGAGAAGTAGTTATTCATGACTTCTTTCATCTGGATATTGACCTAGGAAGGATTATGAGAAATATATGATACATGGTCTTGATCAGGATTCACTGAGTAAAGGTCAACACAAAATAGGAAAATATTACAGTTTTGATATAATTTATTTTTGGTGTGAAGGTAAATTCAATTGAGTGAGTTTTTTTTCTTCTGAGTCAAAATCTTTCATTTGTAATAAATAGGATATAGATTGATTACACCTTGTGTTCCTGTGTTATGATTCTGTAGCCTTACAGGAAAACAGTCTGTTGTCTTTGGAGGGAGTTCTTTCAGAAAGTCACTTTGAAGTTAGGCATTGAGTTCACTCAATGTTTTTGGCATCTGAACTGTAATACATTCCATATGTCAAATAACTAGGGTGTTTGGACAGCTTATAAGAAGCACTGACATATTAAGAGATCAAACTTTTTATTGCTTAATCTAGGGCCATGAAGATGACTACAGAAGTGTAAGAAGAGGGAAAGAAAAATAAATATAATCTCAAATAGATGGTAGATGAGTTTGATGGGGAAGGAGAGAAATTACATTTTCGAATTTACAAATGAAAACTTCCCTAGCACAATAGTGATTGTCATGCCAATAGGAAAAATGTGTCAATCTTAAAGTATGTAAATATATTTCTGACATAATGATCATTTACTTCTTAACTGATTTCAGTTAACAAGTATTTGGGCAACTAACTGATTTTTTTTTAAAAATTCATTATGATTACTAAATAATTTATGACAGCTATATTACCTTATATGCATCCTCACAGTATCTCAAAAGAACACATTGTTAAATTATTTGAAACAAAATAATAACTTTTGCAAAACCACCCATTAAGTCCTACAGTGGTTCCCTACAGTAACATTTTATTTACTTAAGTATATTTTGTCTTTTTCATACTAAATATTGTTTGTGTTCACACATTTATTTAAATAGCAATACAATATAGCACTCCTTTTAGTAGAAATGATACTGTTTGGACTCTATAAAAATGTAAACAGATACAGTGATTTCAGACATTCAGAACTGTTATTAACTGTAATAAAACTAACTTTGTGATTGCATAATCAAGCTTTTCACATATTTGTATGAAGTTCAGGTTAAACTGGGTGCACCTGCTAATTCATTACCAATTTCATGGAATTTGGAGATGCTTACCTCAGTGATTGTGAGGCCATGAATGCAATGGCCACTTCATTAACAAAAGACATCATTCCGAAGCACTCATCCCCATCCTCTTCTCTCACATCTTTCCCCTTACTCTTTCTGCAATGTTTTCTGAGATTTGGAAGGTGTCGTAGAAATGTGTCCCTTAGTGAAGAACACTCAACACTCACATATTCTCAGCGCTTTGATGAGTTTTTAGTCTTCCTGGTAGTCCCTGTCATCTTCAGGAAGAAGCTTCCCCGACTGAAGGTTAGGGCAGGACTAACATGGACATAAACATGGGTGTTTCAAGGACAAGTTTATGGGCACAACATACACTTCAGATTCTGCACCTTTAGTGACTATGCTGTGCTGACTGTCATCACTAGTGCTTTCTATATTGGTGGCATTTTTTTCTCAATTTAGTATGAATTATGACTCCAACAGGCATTAAATGCCAGTTCACAGTGAAGCTTCGAGCTCTTTAGCTGTCATTGATAAAAGCTGAGAATTTCTTTGTTAGTCATTGAGCTGATGCTCTATCAGTAGATTAGAAAATGTTATATGGTTGCCTGCTTTCTGTTATAATTGCAAAGTGCACAGACTGGGTCAATCAGAAGCAGCAGTAGATTTGGCTCAGCCTCTTGGAGGCTTGGGTATGAAAGAATAGGGAGCCAGCATCTCCTTCAGTAACAGTATTAATCTATTACAAGGATTAATCAAGTATCAATTACTGATACCCAGATTTCCAAAGCCCACATAAAGCCGGACACTGTACCATAAGCATCTGTAATCCCAGCAATATATTAATAAATCTTACTAATTAATTGATTAATCAACCAGTGCAGTATTAATAATTAATGAGGTTGGATGTAATGTCATCTTAAAAGTCCAGCCTTTTAATATTCTCAGAATAGCAATTACATTTCAGCTTGAGTTTTGGAGACAACATTCTAACTACAGCATCCAAAATATTTATATGTTAGGTTTTGATTAACTTAAGGTTAAAATGGTAGTATCTTTTGACTTAATGCATCCAAAAACCTCACTGAGAATAAATCCATTTGAACATCACATGTACATCTGCATTTAGCTGTGTTTTCTCCTGTCTTTCTCAGGTGTCAATTTATATAGGATGATGAAATGTTTTATTTTTTATTTTTATTTATTTTTATTTTAAAAAATATTTTATTTGTTCATTTTCAAGCAGAGAGAGAGAGAGAGAGAGAGAGAGAGAGAGAGAGAGAGAGAGAGAGAGAGAGAGAGAGAGCGCACCAGGGCCACCACCTTGTGGGTCTGGCTTATGTGGGTCCTGGGGAATAGAATCTGGGGCCTTAGGCACCGGAGGCAAGTGCCTTAACCACTGAGCAATCTCTCCAGCCCTGTTTTATATTTTTATATTCATTGCTATTTTTGTCTTTCATAAATATTCCTCAGATCAGTGTAAATCAAAACTTTTTTGGAGGTGGAATTCATATCATTGTATCACTTTGTAGCAATATCTGCTGCCCATTTCTGGATGATAATTAAATTCAAGTGGGCATAGTTATCTTCTGGAAAAAGTTTATTTTCTAATCAGAAACAAAAATTGGGCTAAGTTATCGAGAGATCAAAGTCTGTTAATCAGTTACTATGCACATGTTAGTGATCCCTCGAACTACTTAATGCTTTGGCCAGATGATGCCAATACCTGATAAACATTTGGAGAAAGCTCTGTACCATTTGTTTACAAGCACTGTTTGCACATTCCTTCAACCTACACACTTAGTGTGAACACAGGCTACCTTTGTAGCAGGAGGAAAATGACAGGTCACTGATCCTCCGGCTTCCCTGTCCATCACCATCACCTGGAGAGCTTGTTAAAGCGTGATAGCAGGTCCCATTTGGGAGATTCTGAGTCAATAAATTTCAGTTTGGGACCCAGCATTTGTACTTCTAAAAGGGTAGCGATCAATGTTGCTGCTGCAAGTGTAAGCTCTCCACGTGGAGAAGTACTTGAAAGGATGCGTTTTCCTTGTTTTTTTCCTTTTGCAAAATGAAACCTGGGCAATTGCAATCCTGCCATGTTTTATACAATCTAGTTTTCCTCTTGAGAATGTTGCATGTTTTCATGTGTTATCTTTATCATATTATTAGCCCACCTTTTGTCTTTAGTCCTTTCTTTATTTTCATATTATATTCTTCAGTTTCAGGACTATATTACTGGAAATTTCATTCTTTCTTGAATATATTTTAAAATTAGAATAATCTACTGGATTTTATGCTTTTTGATTCAGGGGCCCTATATTATTCCCCTTCCATTGCACTGAGTATTCTATATAGTAGCAATTGAGAATTATGTCCTGTGTTAAATACTGTAATGAGGACATAGAAATTAGAATACTTCCATGCTGGGAGTGAACATAGGCTTGATGTCAAAATAAAGACTGCTCCCGTATTTATATTTCTTTGGTTTTGTTTCAACCTTTTTCTTTCTTTCTTTCTTTCCTTTTTTTAACATTTACTTATATATTTGCAAGCAGACACACACACAGTGACTGAGTGATCGAGAGAGAGAGAGAGAGAGAGAGAGAGAGAGAGAGAGAGAGAGAGAGAGAGAATTGGCACACCACTGCTTCTTGCCATTGCAAACAAAATCCAGATGCATGTGCCACTTTATACGTCTGGCTTTATGTGGGTACTGGGGAATTGAACCTGGGCATCAGGCTTTACAAGCAAGTGCCTTAACCACTGAGCAATCTTTCTAGCCCTCTATCTTTTCTTTCAGTAGTGACATTGCTATAAGCTGATCTTAGAAAGATTAAAATTTTCTTTCTCTCTCATTTTGGCCCAAACTGTAAATACATTTATTTTTCCATTTCTATATATTATATTGTGAGCATTCAGACCTAGAGATAGGATTAGTGCAGGGTTATCTAGTGATAACAATGATACATTTTGGTTCCATTTTCTATACCCAAAGAACAAATAAGGCTTCAAATAGAATAGTTGAAACATGAGGAAAACAGATGAATGTAGAAGGAAGACGAGAATGATATAAGGTCACTGGAAAGAAAACACAGTATGACATGACCAATTGGAATCGCTATTGATTTAAATCCTTATTTGAATGTACTATGTTTCTTTGTTATTTATTTGATGTTTTATAGAACAATATTTCAAGAGGAAGCAATCAATGCAGGTCTATTGATCAGAAATGAGCAACAACAGAGTGAAAACATTAATAGCATTTTACTTGAAAATAGTTTTTAGAAGACATCAGTCAAATTTAATCACTATTAAGTAAGTAAAATGAAATGAAATTTTAAGGAGTGTTACACAGGAAGAATGAAATGGTTTTAATGAAGGAATAATTATAGTAACTAAAAGTTACATATCAAATATTTTATGAACTGAGTGGATCCTTATATGACCTCTAAAAAGGCATTTAGTAAAAAGGTTTTATTGCTTTTTTGTATGTTTGAAATTCAAATATTTCATACTATAAAATATAAAGGTCTTCTCAAAGACATAAAATAAGACTGAACAAATGGAAAGGTCTACTGTTTTTGAACATTGTTAGTAATTCAATTCTTCCTAAAGTAATTACTGATTTTTTACAATTTCAGTCATTATCTTCAAGTGTTTACTTGGGAGGAAGAAGCTTTTATGTAATAAGACTAATGTCTAAAGCTTGGAGAGTATTCAAAAGAACCAAGAAAATATATTTGACTTTCCAGATATCAGAATATTAAAGTTGACCAAAAAATTGAACACAACTTCATATGACATTTGTATAGAAACTGGTAAGAAGACTGTGAGAATGACACAATTATTTCATAAATAAAAATCAGTTAAAATGTGAATTTGATATAAAGTAGGTATAGATTCAGTAAGAAAGAATAAACTATTTTTAAAAAGGATTTAGGTATTATTAGCTACTTATCTGAGAAGAAACAATATTGGAATTTACTTTATTTATTACACAAAAATGAACCACAGATGAATTAATTAATGAATAAGGAATTAATTTACTACCTGATATGGAAAATAAAAATGTGAAATTTTTTCAAGACTATAATGAGTGTTAATATAAATTATGGTTTGAAGAAAGTATCTTTTTTAAAATTTATTTTTATTAGCAAGCAGAGAGAGATAGAAGAAAGACACAGAGAATAGGTGCACCTTAGCCCTCCAGCCACCACCAATGAACTCCAGATGCATGCACCACTTTGTGCATCTGGCTTTAGTGAGTAAAGCACTTTAAGTGCTTGACCATCACTCCAGCCCACAAAAAATGTTCTTAATCAAGTCTGTAAACTCAGAAGACCGACAAGAAAATATAGCCATAATTGGCTATGGGAAAACTGAAGTTTTTTTCAATTCAAAATATAAATTCAATAACAAGAAGATACATTTGAACAAATGCTTGCAATAGAATTGATAGTCAAAAACCTAATATCAGTGAGTTATGAGTTTTCAGAATATTTTGATAACTGAAAAGGATAAGACATAAATATAAGGTCATCTCCTCTTTTTAAAACATATGACAATCAAAAAGGTCCAAATTTATTTTTATTGATTTTTGAATATCCATATGGGTTCTCTGAACTACTTTAAAACATTATAAATTGAAAATGCAATAAACGTAAATGTGATATTTCTTACTTCATTATTTCTTAAAAGGCAAAAATTAAGTATAACCTATACTGTTGAAATCAAAGTACTATAAGTTACACATACAGAGATTTAATGCAGTAGTGCTCATGGTGACACTACTTCCTTTCCTTTCCCCTTTCCTTTCCTTTCCTTTCCTTTCCTTTCCTTTCCTTTCCTTTCCTTTCCTTTCCTTTCCTTTCCTTTCCTTTCCTTTCCTTTCCTTCCTTCCTTCTGTCCGTCCATCCGTCCTTCCTTCCTTCATTTTCCTTCCTTCTTCCTTCTTTCTTTCTTTCTTTCTTTCTTTCTTTCTTTCTTTCTTTCTTTCTTTCTTTCTTTCTTTCGTTCTTTCGTTCTTCCTTTCTTCTTTCTGCTGTGTATGTCTCCACCTACAGAAAACACTTGAAATTTTGTGACTGTGCCAAAGATCAAAACACTAGAAAAGCTGCATGTCCACTCATTGGCATGTTAGCATTCAGGGATCTAACTATTGATTTAGATGTGTGAATTTGAGAACATGTCTTTCCTTATCACAATTTAGGAGTTAGTTATTATTTCAAAGAGTGGAACACAAAAGGTACTATATATATATTTGTTTATTTGTTAAATATACAAATGATTTTGTCATTTACGTTTATTAAAGTTGATCAAACAAAATCTACATATTAACTTTTTTAAAAAAATGTAATGCTTGCAATTGGAGAGATAGCTCAGTGGCTTTTGGAGGAGAGAACTCTGGATTTCTAAGACTTAATTGTGCTATTTTTTATTTTTGAAATTTATGATTCCAAAATTTAGAACTATAAAATTCTAAATTTTAAACATTTTATTATGTATGAAGAAGGTTCCACAGATCGATTACCAATGGATGGGATTAAGAAATGCTGGAGACAGTAAATGAGAGGGGAGCATTTCCAGGGAAGTGTGTTATATCTTCCTGAATACTGCAATCTGACTGGCTTTGTTTATAGAGAATTTAAGGTTCTCATTCAAGATTTAGTGAAATGCCAATATATGAAATAAAGGCAGAAATATGGCCTGAACTCCGCATAAATAATGATATATCCACGTGATAAGAGTCCTATGCTGAATCCATGCTAAAACATTACTGTTAACTAAATTCCACACTACATTCATATCCCCTGAGAGTTTCCTGAATATCCCTAATTTTGTGTAAGATCCAACCTTACATTCTGTCATCGTGCCTCTTAATATGCTCCCTTGCTTCAAGAGTTTTTTTTTTTTTTTTTTTTTTTTTTACATTTTCCTTGTTTTGAAGGATGTTGACAGTAGTTCCGAGGAGGACTGTGAGATATACTGCAGTATCTTTCAATTAAGACTTGTCTCGTGCTTCTTCATGCTTACTCCTGGGCTGTGGGTTATCTGTTATCGTCTCATATCAAGAGCGCATACTGCCAACACACCTTCTCACTGTTCACGTCAGTCTCCGTCATCTGGCTGACCTAGTTTATTAGTGTTCCCTGCTACAACATTGGGCTCCCCAGCCCTTCTGTCCATATGTGCTTTTCCTAGGAGTCTCACCATCTGTGGCCCACAATTCAGAAGTGCATGGTTATGCTCTATGAGACCAGAATGTGAAATCTCTACATATGTATGTATTCTTCACAGGAGGTTTGTCTGTTCTTTTTTTCATTTTCTTATTTATGTGATCATTATTTGTAAGAGTATAGTCTTATAAAGTGAGACCATATTAGAGTGGAGTCTCTTCTCTCTCTCTCTCTCTCTCTCTCTCTCTCTCTCTCTCTCTCTCTCTCTCTCTCCATCTCTCTCTTTCTGTGTGTGTGTCTGTGTGTAATTTCCAGTGGAGAAGACCTTTCTTATTTTACGCTACTAGAAGATTCTTCAAAGTTTTCTTGTACACTCCTGGACCGGCCCTAGAATCAGTCACTTTTTCCATAAAGCCCTCATTCCCTTTTATTTGAGACTAAAATAAATAAATAAATAAATAAATGAAATCAGAACATTTCAATGTAGCCCAAATGAAACGAGAGGTTCATTTGGGTTGAACTTGTGTCATATGTTTCTCCACCAAACGAAATGACTGTTTGAATTACACTGTCAAAGAACATGGGAGAAATGAATGCTAGTGCGAAAAAGGAAAAAAATATACATATACTGTATGTTTGAAAAAATACCCTGATAATATTCTACCACAATTACTACTACTTCTATGAATTCAGAAATTCTAAACCTGTCTACCCCTTACTGTGAAGTTTTGAACGAAAATAAGATAGCTCCTTTTATCAAAAGATGTATCAATAAATGGTTGGGCTGTACCGGTAGCAAATGAATGCTCGGCGCTTCTGAAAATTGAACAGTACTTTGCTATATATTTGCATGTGACTATTTTCTGCTTTGAAACGGTAAATGTAGAGAAAATATCCATTGTCAGGGTCTGCTCTGGTTTTGATTTTAAAAATAATTTTACTTTTATAGAAAAGGAACATTTAGGCTGGAAGGAGATTGAATTTGTTGTCCTGTGTAATTGTTGCTTCATTTTTACTTTGTTCATTGGTTTTCTTTATTTACCTCTTTCAGGAGCACTTTCAAAGCACAAAGTAGGTGGTTTGCTGTTCATTTGTCCAAAGGTTAATAAGGCACTTTCTCTCCCCCTACTTTAAGGAGGTTTATAAAATATACTAAAAATTAAAATGTATAGGACAAAAATAATTTAAACCTAAATCACTAAGGTAATCTCAATATTTGGTTTTAGAACTTTAATAAAAAAAGTATTATCACACGTGAGTGCGTGTGTGTGTGTGTGTGTGTGTGTGTGTGTGTGTGTGTGTGTGTGTTCAGGGATGCATCCTTCCTCTTGCTACTACAAATGAACATGACACTTTTTGCATCTGGCTTATACGGTTGGGGGGAGGGGGCTTGGGAACTGAATCTGGGCCAGCAGGCTTGGCACTCAAGTGCCTTTAACCACTGAGTCATATTCCTGGACCTAAGACTTGGCATTATTAAGTTTTTCACACCCTCATTTAATTAAAACAATGACTATTAAATATTAATTTCAGTATAACAAGAGTACTTTCAAATTCCTTGCAAAGTCATACTAGTACTAAGACATTTTCAATCATAACAAAACTTTCACCCCATTTTTATCTTAAGGCAATTATTGGTTTTGTGTTTATTTATTAATAGTATAAAATATTGTCTATCTGTAGAGAACAAGGATTTATTTACACAATTTGACTTTTTCAAAACTTTGGTGGTTAGGTCTCAAAGTGTCTTTTAAATTGTACTTGAGCCACAGCTAATTTGGGTGACTTTTACGTTTGAAATCCATTTAATGTACACTAATGAATTTACCTCAATGAAACATTTTACTCAATGAAAACTTTGGTTATTCGGAATCTTGACAGAATTGAACTTACAGAGTTTTTTGTTTTTTTTTTTTTTTTTTGGCGTGTAATGATACCTCTCTTTTACTTTCAGCCCCTTTGAGGAGAATCTGTTAATGGTATACTGTAGTTACTGACCATGGCTTATATTTTGTGATTCTGTGACTCTTTTTAAAGAGGAAACTAAGGTTCTTGGAGCTTAATTTAGTTAAGGAAGAGCTAGGACATAAATCTACCTGAAAATAAAAAAAATAAAAAGGCTAGAATTGGAGATGGAGAGATTGCTCAGTGATTCAGGTGCTTGCCTGCAAAGCCTAAGGACTAAAAGATTCTGCAGAACTCTCATAAAGCCAGACTTACAAGGTGGAACATGCATCTGGAGGTCACTTGTAGTGGCCGGAGACCCTGTTGTGTCCATTTTCTCTATCGATCTCTCTCTCTCTCTTTCTCTCTCTCTCTCTCTCTCTCTCTCTCTCTCTCTCTCAAATAAATAAAAAAATTAACAAGAAAGTTGAATTAAGGTTGGAGGATTGGCGTGAGTTCAAGGCCAGCCTGAGACTACATAGTGAATTCCAGGTAGAGAGCAATACCCTATCTCAACCCCCCCCAAAAAAAAATATTAAAAAAATCTACTGGAAAAAGATTACATCAAAAGATTAAGATAAAAGGAACCTTGTACCAGACCATTAAACAACAAAATCCCAAGCCAGCAAGCCAACCAACTGATCAAACTTCAAACTCATAGAACATTCAAAGTAAACTTTAACTGCACTACAAGTTCTTTAAATGCTTCTATGAGTTCTTCAAGGGATTGCCAAAATGCAAGGGCCTAACCACTCCTTACCTAGGCAGTTTCTCAGGGATGGATCTACAAGATACAGCCTTGTCTGGTGAGGTCATGGCTTTTTTGAAACAAAGAGCAGACTTTCTATAAAAGAAGGGAACTTCAGATTCCTCTCCTGTTCTCATCGCTCCTACAGTTGATCCTTGTGTTGGAGAGACACTCAGAATGTTTGATGTGAGAAGTCAATGGCAAAGAGTGCCTGAATCAAAGAAGAGATGCCTGGAAGTAACTCTTCAGCTATTAAGTGTCAGTGTGATCCTTACTCTACACACACACACACACACACACACACACACACACACACACACAAAGAAAAAACAAGAAAAAATTAAGAACAACAACAACAATAAATGTTTCTTATTGCTTTATGATCTTTGTAAATTCTTTTTAAAATATATTTATTTCTGAGGGAGAAAGAGAGAGAGAGAGAGAGAGAGAGAGAGAGAGAGAGAGAGAGAGAGAGAGAGAGAGAGAGAGAGATAGGGAGAGAGAGAATGAGTATGGACATGTGAGGGTCCTCCTGTTGCTGAAAACAAACTCCAGAGTCGTGGACCATTTTTTGTATCTGGCTTTAAGTGGGCACTGGGGAATTGAACCCAGGCCACCAGACTTTGCAAGCAAGAGCCATTATTTAATTGATGAGCCCCATAAGTAAATTCACTGAGGCAGGCAATATTTTTCCCATTTAAAACCTGAGGACAGTGAGGCCAAGAGACAGTAAGTGGTGTGCCTGGGGTTTCATTGTAGTAAGTGGTGGAAACTGGCTCTGTATTCAGCAGCTAGCTCTAAATACAGGTTTCTAATAACCACTCTGGGAAGCCACACTATGTTTTGATAAATGGAAGCTTGCATAGAGTCAATGTTTGACATCCAATATTCATCAAGACACGTAGCATAAAGGAATCTTCAAGGAAGAGGGCTTTGAGGACACATATATATCCACAATATAAACCCGAAGAAGAACCTGCCATAGGAGAGAGACAATGACTAGACAATTCTTCTTGTCCCCTCTCACTGAACCAGCCCTATTATTATCTAGTATACTTTTGTTAGGGTCGTTTTAGCTCACATTAAAAAAATTATTAAGCACGTGTGTATGTGTGTGTACATGTGAATGTTCAGGTCATGGGTGTGCATGTGTGTAGGCCATCTCGGGTTCTCGGCAACACAGTCCACTTTTTATGAGAGTTCTGAGAGAGAGAGAGAGAGAGAGAGAGAGAGAGAGAGAGAGAGAGAGAGAGAGAGAGAGAGAGAGAGAGAGAGAGAGAGAGAGAGAGAGAGAAATGAATATGGGCACACCAGGGCCTCCAGCTGCTGCAAACAAACTCCAGATGCATGTGCCTTTTTCTGCATCTGGCTTTACACTGGAGAATCAAATCGAACCTCGGTCGTTAGGCTTTGCAGGCAAGCGCCTTAACTGCTGAGCCATCTCTCCAGCTCTTGTTCACAATTTGTAGGAATCTATTAATTTGGGGAGGGGTGAGAGACAGAGAGACACACTGCGGATAAACTGCAGACACCTGCGTGCGTCTGGTTCTCCCGGGGAGCTGAAACTGGGTAGGTAGGCTTTGCAAGCAAGGGTCTTTAACTCCATCACTCCAGCCCATACTCACATTTTTTTTTTTTGGAGAAATATTTTTGGCAGAAGTCAGTGTTATACACTGATGTTACCGTGACTATTTCAAGCCCTGGAGGATCAAAGCAAAGTCTAAACCGAGGTCAGGGCTCTGAAGATGGCTCGGCCAGAGTTCTTGCTGAGGGTCACCCAAGGCTGGCATGGCAGGCTCGCTGGACAGAAACAAACAAACAAACAAACAACCCACCCCGGTGCCCCCTGAAGTCCGAGAGAGCGAAAGGGCGTCGCTCGGGTGCCCACCCTCATCATCGCAGAGACCCAAGAGCCCCGCGAAGCCCTCCAGTTTGAAAATCAGGGTTTCCTGGGAGCGTCCCCTGGGAGTTGCGCTCACCAGGTAACGGTTGCCTAGCAACGGCGTCACGCCAGGGCAGCCCTCCCCCTCCCAGGACTGGTCAGCGCGGGGAAGAGGCTTTGAGATCTGGAAATCTCGCGAGAGCCCTGAGGTCCCGCGGGGCCCGGGGGACGGCGGTGGCCGGCGCTGGGCCGATGGCCGCTCAGCGCGGGATGCCCAACCCCACGCTGCGGACGCTGGAGGAGGCGCTGGGCGTGAGCCTCACGGGCGAGGGCGAGGGCAAGGCCGAGGCCGAGGGCGAGGGCAAGGCCGAGGCCGAGGGCGAAGGCGAGGCGGCGGACGCGGTGGCGGCGGAGGGCGCCTACTACTTGGAGCGTATCCTTCCCGCGGCGGCGATGGCGGGCGACTCCCTCGCCCGTCCGCTGGGTCGTCCCTGGCCGCGCCGCGAGGTGGCGATGGTGTCCCTCGGCGTCGCCCTGCAGGGCCTGGGCGCGGGGTCTCCTGGGTCCCTGCTTCCAGGTGGTTGTCCCGCCTCCACCTTCGTTTCAGTGAGGCCATGGGAGTCCAGGAGGGACGCACACACCTTCTTGTTGGTTCACTGCACCCCTGCAGCCCGAGGCTGGAAAGGTCTGGTTCAGCCGATGGCTTGTCACACCTGCTGGGAGGGACAGTCGGTGAACTAGCACTCAGCACTGCCCAGGAGCTTGGTGTATCAAATCCCAGCCACACATCTCCTCCAGCAAGGCTCCACCTCCCCAGGCTCCAGCTGGTGATCAGGAACACCGCAGGCTGTGCAGGACATTGTACCTTCAAGCCTCCCCACTGGGCTTGAACCAAGCTCACATGGCTTCATCAGTGAGCCTGCAGCTGCTCTGATGACCCAGGGATTCAGTGATTCACGTCATTTCAGTTTGGGCTATGTGATAGCCATGACTACGTAATTATTTTCCCCTCCTGGGCTACTAAATGATAGCCTGGTGAGCTGAGGTGTTTAGAAGAAAAAGCAGTTAGTGATGTGCCATTGTTAAGTAGAAGTTCCAGAAACACTGAATAACTGTATGTGGATAATCGGGCTCACCAATTCTTACAAGGCTTCAGAACTTCTCTCTTCTAAGGAGGTACATCAGTCATCTTGGAGAGATCCAGAATGCATGTATAAAAACTCCTTTATTCTGGCACATAAAAGAGATATATATGGTATTTATTTCTAAAGATGTCATGAAAATGCTAAAATTCCCCTTAATTTTGTTCAATTATCAACTCTCCCCTCCCCTTCCCAGCTTTAAGATTTCAGAGATCCAATCAGGATTCATTACTTGAGTTTTGGCTACATGATTGACATGTCCTGACTCAGGCTCAGTTTCACCTCTGGGTTGTAGGAAACCACAAAGAATTTCGTAGAAAAGTTACAGAAAATATGTAGTCTTTTATTGGATACAAAATGATTTTCACTGTTATTTTTCTTAGCTTGGAATCAATTTGAATGAAATGGATGGAAACGTTTAGTGTCATAAATGGCATCTTGCACTCCGTTTTCATAGCTGTAACAGGTTATCTGTTCCCATAATATTCCTTATAAAATTCAGAAATGATGGGTTACTCTTATTGAACCCATCTACATTAAGCATATTTTCCAATGTCCTTGCTAGTTTATAGTAACCAAACCTTTAAAAAAGTTTGTCTGTTAAAGTGATTTTTATAGAATAGTAAAGTTGTTAAACATGAGATCAAGTGTAATAACGTTTATGCAAATATCTCTGAAATAAATGATAGGATTCCTACAAAATGAAACTTCAAGCAGTGAAAATCAGATGTATTGAATTTTCAGGGAAATAACTGAATCAAAACTAGAACATGTGTTTTATACATCTGTCTTACAAAGACTTCCTTAAACACACACATATGCAATTCTAACTTTTTAGAATTTTATTATCTAATCTGTGAATTATCTAACATCTTTGCTTTTCTTGGTTGACTATTATTTCATGTTTCAACCAATGATAGCCAGGAATTGATAGCAAAGTTAAACATTTAACCAGTTGTTTTACTACATTCAGTTTTTTGGGAAAAGGTTTTGTCATAGGAGAGACTTTTACTCAGTTGAAAATAAAGTTCGAGGATTGCATGTGAATGCCAGTTACCCATGTGTCCCTGGGATCACTTCATTTGCCTGATTAAGAATGCTACTTGCCAAAGTGAAATTTTATTGGGATTAAAGTCGTTAGCACTAGGCAATTTAGTTGAGCAACTTCAGTGGAAACATAGAAGTTATAATATACACAACTGAATCAGAGGTCTGTTGTCATGGACTTTGCACGTATGTTTAATCACCTCTAATCTACTTTCCTGGCTTCTGTACTTCCCTTACTTGTGATCAGAATCTCTTGGTACCACAGATAATAAGCCACAGGTATAGATCAAAGCTTTGGAAGTTCACTGGAATTCTCCAGGAAATCACCCCCTTTTCTTAAACATTCAAACATAAGGAAATTTTAGAGACTAATGTGGCCCAAAGCATGCATACAACCAGGATTTGTGTGTGTGTGTGTGGTTGAAGTGCTTCACTGTGTCATAAACTTTCACAAGGTGAATGGCAGCATTTCATGGTATCATTCTTATCTTTCTTAACTATCACCAGGGCTTTAGCAAATTTAGTTATGGGATACATGACTTCTTGTAGAACTCTTGTTCATTAGGAAAGTACTTGCATAATTATTAAATATCAGGCTAGGTTTTAATTTTGTGCCAGGTACAGGGTTATGTAGTTGTCTCCAGAACTTAGAAAGAAGTGTGGCTATCTCTGTAAAAAAAAATCTCTTGGTCATCAACACAACTTGTGTGAAGTTTCCATTGCAGTGTGACTAGAAGTAATCTACTGAGGTGTGTGTGTGGTGTTTTGATTCAGGTGTCCTCCATAAACTTATGTGTTGTGAATACTTGATACCCAACTGATTTTGGAATCAGAACCTTATTGGAGGTGTGCAGACTTATTGGTGTTAAAGCCAGCTTCCCCTTGCTAGTGTCTGGCATGCTCTCCTGTTGCTATTGTCCTGATGTTGGCCAGGAGGTGATGTCCACCCTCTGCTCATACCATCATTTTCCCTGTCCTCATGGCCAAAATAAACCCCTTCCTCCCACAAGCTGCTTCTGGTTGGATGTTTGTTGCAGCAAGGAGAAACTGACTGTCATAGTCAGCCACACACCGCTGTGATGAATCTTCAAACCAGGCACAGTTTATGGGAAGAAAGGATGTATTGAAACTACATATCCAGAGGAAGTTCCAGAGGCTTGCCCTCTCCTTCCACAGGTCCAAGCAGAGAGAGAAACCCATCACCAACACCACACAAACAATAGCAAACGGGGAGAGAGATTTTTTTATCCCCCTTTATATAGACTTAGGGTATGGTTTTACAACCCTATCTGATACTTGTTTACTCCCTGAGTCTCTCTACTTTCTCTCCTGCACTGCCCTCTCAGAAAGGAAAGTTTTCCTGAGTCTCTTTACATCCTGCCCCCTACTTGAGAGGGCTTCCTTTTTGTAAACAACCTCAAAGACCCTCCCAAGATTACTAAAAATGCCAAGTTGACAACAAAACCTAACCATCACACTGACCAAAACAGTTAAATTGGTACCTAGATGTGGGATCTTTGCTGCCTGAAACCTTCGGTCATTTGGAACTGATTCGCAGGAGGGATGTGGAAGGATTTGAAACCTCAGCCTAAGAGATGCCTTGCAGTGCTGTAAGTACAGCTTCATGGATTTGAATCCTGACAGTTCTGTGATTACTGCTTGATGGACCATTTTGGTCAGAGTTGAAAGACGTGAACATAGTAAGAACTATGGCCTGTGAGGTTTGGTTTACAAGGGTGAGAAAGAACTTTGTTAAGACTGGTCTAGAAGCAGTTTGTGTGAGAGGCCTTCTTATTGTCTGTGTCCCGAGATTTTGTGCAGGTTTGCTTTGTGTAAAAATGGACTTGTGTGAGCTGATGATGGCACAAAAGAAGTGAAATCTCTGGGCCAAAACTGCTGCCTGCTCAGCTACAATTGTTTGAGAGATGACAACCATTGAGATTAGGCCAGATGATCTGCATTGGGACAGCAGGAAGAATGAAATCTTTTGAGGTAAGGGGCCTGAATGCTGAAGGAGGTTTCCTGCTTTTCAAAATTGGCTTTGTTCTACTCTGAATTAACAAGTTGGTAGCCCACCTGGAGTATAACAGTGCAGGAAGAGAGCATCGTTGGATGTGCAATATGTTTTTTTTTTTTTTTTTTGAAATGGTCCTTGGCTGTGTGAAGTGGGGATGTTGGATTGCCTGGATGAAAGACTAATGGAGCTATGGGAATGAACCATGGGTTGCATTGGAGACCTGGTTAAATGCCAGGATTATGTGATGGCTGCCAAGAAGAGCTTTTGGCACAGGATGAAGTTTTCCAGGACTGTGAGTAGCCAAGCTGAAGGAGCAGAATGAAACTCCACAGATCCATCACTAAGTAGAATTATATATATGACTTGGAGTAGGAATTCGATGTTGCCCTGTTTGTTTTAAATCTTGTATTGTTTCAGTCTGTCTTTGTTATGCCCAATACTATCTTTGTAAGTGTGAATATTATGTGCCTTTTTTGGTATTATAGCTCAGTTAAACACCTTACATTATGGGATGTTTGAACATCATTGGGATTGATAAAAACTATGGGGACTTTTAAAGTTGGACTGAATGTATTGCATTTTACATCATGTATGATTATCAGTTTATGGAGAATCAGGGGCAGAATGTGTTAGTTAGATTCAGGGGTCCCCTATAAACTCATGAGTTCTAGATGCTTGTTCCTCAGATGATGGCAAGTTGGGAATTGGAACCTTGTTGGAGGTTGTTGGGGGTGGGCTTATGGGGGTTAAAGCCCCTTGCCAGTATTTGGCACACTCTCCTCCTGCTGTTGTCAACCTGATGTTGTCCAGGAGGTGATGTCCATCCTCTGCTCATGCCATCATTTTCACTGCCATCATGGAGCTTCCCCTCAAATCTGTAAGCCAAAATAAATCCCTTCCTCCCAAAAGCTGCTTCTGTTTGGATGTGTGTGGCTGCTAGGAGAAACTGACCACAGCAGTGTGGCTTTGGATATTTGGGAGTGCCTAATTTCAATTGACAGATGGTGGGTGGTATGAATTTGCATTAAGAAACCTAATTTATTTTTGTTACTTCACTAAGGGAAACTTGTTCAAGGAAGAGAAATGGGAATACAGATTTCAGGAAAGCAGAGCATTCTGACTCGTGTTTTTACCTGCCCATTTTACTCTGCACTTTCTGTTACCCAGGTTAGCTTTTGCTTATTTCATCTTTTATATATATGAACACTGAGAGTTTGGTATCTTAGATCATGCATAAACTTTTATTGCCTACTGAGACGGTCTCCTGTGTCCAGGAAACAATTTCTCAGGCTTGAGTGACTCTTGAGCCAGTCTTTGGCTCTTTATGGTTTATTTATTGTAATTTTTTTTGAAGTAGGGTCTTATTCTATCCCAGGCTGACCTAGAACTCACTCTATAGTCTCAGACTGGCCTCGAACTCAAGGCTGTCCTCCTTTAAGCCAGTCTTTTGAGTGTTATCAGTTCTCCAAGTAGTCCAAATATATCTGTAACTGCAAAACTAAGGACTCCAGACCCTGAAGTAGGGTGGTGACTCTAGACTGAGGCATTTTCCAAGATGCCTGCTAGTCTTTCATACTGACATCTCTAGTCAGTCTTTCACTGCAGCAAAAATGTTCAGTGTCCTTGAAATTGAACTTTTGTCAGTTTGTTCTTATTTTATTCTTTTAAAGCATTTTAACAAACAATAGTGTAATTGGCTAATCAAAAAGAATTAGTATGAAAATTGTATTAGTCAGGTTTATCTAGAGGAACAGAATTTACAGAATGAATTATAATAGGGATTTGTAGGTTGCTTATCCTATATGGGCTGGAAAGTTCACAAATGGCTGTCTGCAAGCTGGTGAGTAGGAGGATGAGGCTCAGTGCCTCAGTATTCCCAATCTGTCCCTGAAAACCTGGAGGATTCCTAGAGAGCCACTGGCCTTCAGTCTACAATGGAAGGCTGAGGAAGTTGGTTCCAGCATTTGCAGCACACGGTGAGAATCTAGTAGATGTACCCGCAGCAAGTTTCAAGCCAGCCAGGCAAAGAGGACTGATTCTTTCTGGAACTTCTGTATAAGCCACTATAGGAAGGGCTGCCCACTCTGGGAGAAGTTCACAGTTAATGCTTCTTGCAAATGTTCTTC
Organism: Zapus hudsonius; assembly: GCA_004024765.1. Taxonomy (NCBI): domain Eukaryota; kingdom Metazoa; phylum Chordata; class Mammalia; order Rodentia; family Dipodidae; genus Zapus; species Zapus hudsonius. The sequence continues at coordinate 33,560 of PVHP010002303.1, forward strand.
ACAGATCAAGTTGACAAGAGAAATCATCACACTAATGTGATATAAATATATTTCACTATATAATATATATATATAAAACATATATATTGGCTTATAGTTTTTCTTCATGATATTCTCCCACCCTCTTTTATTCCTTTTCTTCTTCCACCTTCCATCCTTCATGATTCCTTTTTTTCCTTTCTTCTTAAACAGGCTCTTAACTTTTTGGGGGCATTTATAAAATAGTACTTTTCTGAAGTTTTATACAACTGAAAAAAAGAGTTTTAAAATCCTTCTTAATCACTATACACTCAATTAATGTACCCAATATTTTCAGATTAAAAAAGGATCAATGGGTAATTTGAATGTTGACTCTAGACCAGAGCTATTAAGTCCAGTGTGCTGAATGCATGTGTGAAAATTATAGGCTGTTTGGAGAGAAAACCTGCTCTGTTCATGTCCTCTGGGCCAGGCTAACTTTGATGTGCAGATGCTTCACCATGTGTGTTTTAAAGAAGATTCAGATGCAGATTAGCCTGGCTGGGCTGAGATACTGCATTGCTGTCAAGCTCACAAGGTGCTGCTGCTCTGAGGACTGTACCTGGGGTAACAAGCCTGCAGATGTCTTCACATCTTGATTTCAGCCTTTATGTTTTCATATACATTTGGGTGTGGTAGCTGTCAGGAGGCTGAAAGAAGCAGGGGGATGGGCATTCTCAGGCCAGCCTGCATCACACAGTGTCACTCTGTTTCAAAGAAAAGCAACATATACCTTCAGATAGAAGTATAATATGTGGATCTTTTAATCTGGTTACTAACTCCAAAGATTTATACCATCAACTACCATGAAAACTGAATCTTACATATTGACAGAAAGTTTTCTATTGTCTAAGAAGCTGTCTAGAATAGGAAAGGCTAGTACTTTTCCATTCTTACCAATTCTGTTGAATTCACAGGGCTCTATGGTACATGGCTCTAATAAGAATCCTGAGGTCTCATGAAGACCTGGAAGTTAGGACTGTAGGAAGTAAACAGTGATGTTTGGTAAAGTGACAGCAAACATGCTAATTTGGTCTATATTACTGTGATAGTTTAAATGCAATGTCCCCCATAAGCTCATGTGCTTTAAATACTTGGTCCCCAGGTGGTAGCAATGTGGGAAAGTTGTAGGTCCTTTGGGAGGTGTAATCTTGCTGGAGAAGGTGTACCCCTGGGGGCTAGGCTAGAGCTAAGCTTCCTCTTTCTTCTCCCTTGCTAAAATTGATATGTGACCAGATGTGATGCCCAGTTTGCCTCTCATGTTTTTTCTGCCATGATGAAACATACTTTTGAAACTGTAAGCTGAAATAAATCTTTTCCTTCCATGTTCTGCGTTTGGTCAGTTGTCTTGGCCCAGTATGAGAAGGTAACTGCAACAATGACTCAGTTAACTTTATTTTGGCTCACACTCCTGCTAAAGGCAGAGGACTACAATAATTTTTCAGTTTCATAAATGAAATGTTAATGAGGGAGGAACCAGGCTGTATTTTTGGTTGCCTCTGTAAACACATTGGCTCTGTAATAATAGTAAGATTATAAAGTCATTTCTGTCTATAGCAGCTCTGGGAAATCATGCAAAATATAATTAGCTTCACTCTGGTGCTTTTGGGAAGATACTTCTTTTGGCCATGATCACTGCCTACAACTGGAGAAGCAGAAGAGACCAGTGTGTTAGGAACTTTGTATGGTGCTCACACCTGAAAACTGTTTTTTTTTTTTTTTTTGTTTCATTTTTGTTCCATTTGAAGGACATTGTGAACCCTTCATAACAGCTGTCACCTCTGTTTCATTAGTTTAGCTGACATACTTCTCTGCAGTGTCTGAACACAGAGTTCTATCTTTTATGGTAGTATGATGGCTTTAAGGCTTCCTGGCAATTACACAGTGGGATTACATTGGCCTGTTTTCTGATAAGAGCTTCATTATAGGATTGAATGCAGATTCTGCGAGTTCAAAACTGCCAGTTCCTTCATCCATGGTGACCAAGTGTCTGGTATTATTCTATACTATATAAGTCCTCCTAAATTCTTTTCAGAACAAGGGGAGATATAGCAGAGTTGGAGCCTTGGACAGTTACTAAACTGTAATGATGGGATACAGAATCTGGTTGGGAAGCGGGAATGATCTTGGCGTGGCTTAGGCCTGCTAGAAAGGAGAACCACAGACCAAGAGCAGACTAGAAAAGTAGCAGTCAAGATCCCAACTGAAAGTTAGGAACCAGATCTGAGGGCAACAGATAGTGTGGAAGGAATTCTAGGGAGATGGTGGAAAGGAAGTTTTGTAAGACCCAGAGCCAGCTTGGCAGTAGGAGACTGATCTTGAGCCAGAATGCTCACTTATTTTCCCAGTGGGAAAAAGGAAACTACATAAGTATTATGACCTGCTTAATTGTATGGGTGTTGTTTTCCCTAACTTATAGGGTCACCTATGAGATTGAATTACAGAAGAGAACATGGCTCAGTGAAGTAGAGACTGAGGATAGGGTTTTATCTTTCAGGCAGCTGTGGATGAATTCTCCTTTTTCTCTCTGGCAAGATTGCTGTCCAAAGAAACACTTTCTGAACTTTCTTATGCATGGTGTTACATCAGATCTTTCAGGCTGTCTCAAGAGTCAAGGGGATAAATATATGTATAATAAAGTGTTCTCTTTATGCAAACCCTAGAATGTAATTTCTCTCATACTGTGGAAATGCTGTACATCTTCTGAGAAACTCATCTGCTTTCGTTGAGTAAATACTGAATTGGCATCTGGTTACAATCCCATCTATACCCTGGCTATCTGGAAATGTTGAGTTAAATCTATAGTTTATGGCTTAGAAACTCCGTGAAACTGGAATATGCTTGGAGTTTATTTCTGTTTTTCTCCTTTTTTTCCAATTTTCACACTCTCTTATTTTATACTTCCTATGGCGTGCGTATTTGTAGATGGTCATAGCATTGTGTTAGAAGAGCTTGTACATTTGCCATGTGTCTCTGGCTAGCCAGAGGACAGATGCATACAAATATATATGCCAAAGTATAGTTGCTTCTTTGAGAGGACTACATCACATTTAAGCGAAGTTGCTTTTGGAAGCTGTAAAAATCATACTGTGGATTCTTACCAATGGTAATCAAAGAGTATACTTCTTCTTCTTTTAGGTGTTTTGCCCTCTGTTTGATCTTTTCTCTTGCTAATATCTTGATCTTGGTTAAATGAATGATTGACTACTGCATGTAAGCACTTATACTTTTCTCTCTTCTGGGGACTTTGAACTGGGCTATTTAAATAATTTGCTTCAGCTGCTGGTAATATGTCATTGAGAGTTTGGAAAACACATATGTGAGTTCATTTCTGGAATATTGACCAAATTGTCTATGTCATTGTAGAGACAGTGTGACGGAAGGAAAATCATGGCATAGCAATGCAAGAAACTTGTCTGTCACTCATAGCTACATGATCTTGGACAAATCTCTTAATTTCCTGATTTAACTTCTTCATTTCAAGTTAGGTATGAATATACCTGTGGCATTTCTTCTCACAGGGTTATTTTGAACATAAATATGATTGTAGTCCATGTGAAAATTCTTTCAAGCTTTTTGAAATGGTAGTTATTTTGCTTGTCTTTTTTTTTAAATTTTGGATGTGGGGAAACGTAAGTCTAAAAGTTCTTGCCTAGACTCATTGCTGGATAGAAGTTCCCAGTGTTGTTTGACATTACCAGTTCTTTGAGGAAAAATCAGTTTCATTTTCTAGATATCCATGTTAACAACCTGGACTGTGGCATCTCTTCCTTCTGTAGAGTGTGTGGGTTATTTGCAGTTTTTAATATCTGTGCAGGTAATTTTGGAATATTTACTTTGTTTACAATTTATTATATGTAAATAGATTGAAATTGATTTTCTGGAGTGTTTCAGAATATGGACTGCTTTCCAAATCACTTTCTGGCAGTCATCTATCAAAAATATACTTTCCTGTAGAAAGAGAATAACTTTCTGAGCTGAACTTCAGGAGATGTTATTTCATTAAGTAAAAATATATCAGAAAAATACAAATGTAGAGCTTGAGGGAAATTTAGAATGATTTTCATTTGTCTATCCATCTTAGCCTATGAGGAAAGCAGAATATGAGAGATTTAGGGATTGCTTTGTAGATGCTTATCTCTTCCTAGATAGATGTAGTATAGTGTTTACTATAAGGTATGTGTCATTCTAAAAGCTTTGGATGTATTATCTCCTTTAAGTTTCTGCAAGCCCTATACAATATTATGGTAGTTCTTTGTTCTCTACTTCTGGGTATTTGGTATTTCTTTCTGTTATATTTTTTTCAAGTACTAGAGATTGAATCAAGAGTCTTAGGCATGTTAGGCAAATGCTACCTGCAGAGCTGTTTGTGCTCTTGATAATCCTTAAATATTGAATATGGCTGTCCATGCAAAGTATAAGATATTGAAGGGATGGTAATTTGTGATTTTTGAGGCTTGGTTCTGTAAACTATTGTGGATTCTACTTCTTGGGCTTCTCATTCTGTATCTTAGCTAGAGATGCTCAAGCAGCCGTGGGGAGATTCACATTATGACTAAATGAAGGCCTTTAGCCAATTTAGGTAGTACAATGTCTGTCTTGGAAATAGATCCTGGTCCCGCTCATCTTTCAGGTAGCTCCTGCTTTGTATCTTAACTGTGACCTCATGAGAGATCCTCACAGTCATACCATTCATTGAGTGGATAATGGTATATATTATTACTTCTTTTAATGTAGCAGTATTTTGAAGCTTGATTTGATAGTAGGATCTCTCTTTTAAGTTTTATAACAATGCTCTTATAATTCTTTTTGTTATAATCTTTTACACTGATATTTATTTATAAATGTTTAATTATTTATGATAAGCAGTTTATATTTTCTTAAAAATTAGAGAATCTATAAAGAGAATTGAAATTGTGATATATTTTGAAAGCAGAGGTTTAAGCATATTTTCTTGAAAAAGCTGCCAATTGTGCTTTTCACTTATTTCTAAATAATAACATGATTATGTTTTGTTCATTCATGATATTTTAAAGGAAATAAAGTTCTGCTACATTATGAATAATTTATTTAGAAGCTTTTTAAAATTTATTTTAGTTTAAGATAATTAAAAAAATTCCTGTGCTTTTTTCTTCTTTTTCTAATTTATATTGTTTTAAAATACTCTATATTATTGTAAATATTTTTAATATCAAGCTAGACATAACTAGGTAATAGTCAAATAGATATAAATATAGTTTTCATGGATTTGACTGTTATAAAAATACCAATTTTATAAATTTATAATTAAAGTTATAGGCTTTATTAAGAAAATACTGAAAATTAAGTTATAAGTATTTACAAACTTCTCAGTGAGATAATTATATCCAATACTGTGTTTAAGGTCAAATCAACTTTGAATATATTATTTCATATTATTTGTGTTTATAACTTGACAAGATATTCAGCGGTCACCATCACTGAGCCATCTGAAGATGATTGTGAATATGAAGAGGTAATTTGCTAATTTTACATGCATAATTGATAAATTTATTATACCCATTCTCAGGAACTATTCATTTATTTTCTGAAACATACAAGCAATTTTTTTCTCTTTATGTGACACTAGTTTTTGAACTGAGGTAAGATATTTGCTGATTATGAATATTTTTGGAAATACCATTGAATAGTTATACTGGCAATACATCTGGTTGTCCTGTTTACCTGGCCACAGACTATAGCTTCTGTCCAGGCACTTTTTCACAATATCCAGTCTGCTATTGACAGGGACTCCCATATCACAGAACTAGTTGGTTCTGAGGCCTATTTTTTGTTGTGGTGGTGGTTGTTGTTTAGCTTAATTGTAGTCTCAGAACTTTCCTTTAATTCATTGTTGCCATGATACAGCCTATCTTTGCTTTCGAGACCTGTAGTATAAAGTCACTTCTACATGGCAGAAGCTATGAGTGAAACTGGAAGTGTGTTCATCTGTGGTCCGGACAATAAAGGCAGCACAAACATGGGAGGCAGGCTTGTAGGAAAGGGAGAATTAGATGGATCTTATAATCACTTAGAATGGTCTGTTAGCTGTCATCAATGTAAGCCTTTTATTTCATTCTTCTAAGATTTTTAACACTATTATTTTGTAATAATCTAGAGGTTTACTTTGTCTAGCTATGAAATTGGCATCTGTTAGAAAGTCTTACTTTTCTTTTCATTTTTTCCAGCAGAATTATTAGATTACATTTGCCAATGTAGATGAACACCATTGCCTATGAGTTTATTAGAAGTGACATTGAGTGACCTTTACAAAGGAGTCAGAACTGTTTGACTGTTAGTTATCCATTTTCATAGATCTGTGGAATGATATGATATCCTATAGGAAGTCTATTTCTTTGATAATTTATATTGTGAAGAAAAATTTCTGACATGAAATACTGTTGTCTCAACTTAATACTTTTCATATCAACATCAATTAAAAGCTTTTCATTTAGATGTAGATTTCACTTCCTCATACAATAGTATTTGAGGCTTTGTCCAATATTATATCCTGTTTTTGGATATGAATTGCCCACAGCCAATTATGGTACAAAATACTAAATTTAAAATTTCAGAAATAAAGTTTTACACTTTATTGTGTTATATTATTAGGATTGTTCTATTTTTCATTATTATTGTTAATGTCTTATTGTGTACAACTTATAAATTTAATTTTTATTAGCATATGTAGGAAAAAATAACACATGTAAAGTTGGAAACTGCTCACTGTTTCAGGCATCTGCAGAATGTTAGAATGTATTCCTCAGATGAAAGGGCTGCTGTCTGGTACTCTATACTAGTGGTCATTCTTGTCTTTCTCTTTCTTTTCCTCACGTCTAGATACCAGATGACAATTACAGCATTCCAGAAGGGGAAGAAGATCTGGCTAAAGCAATTCATTTGGTTCAAGAACAGACTACAGATACTAAAATTCTGGTGAGCATTTTTAATACCATTTTTAAAAATTTACTTATTGTTAATATTTAGATATATTGTATGAGCAAGTCTTGTGGTGGGCACCCCATTTTCCTCCAAACTGCTGGGGGCTTCCTCAGTGGGATTCCTGGACCAGACCATGGGGTAGGGAGTTATGAATTTGTACAAGAAGTAATAAATTTTTTCTTTGTGTGCTGCTGTTGAGGGGACAATATCTCTGGATATTCTCCTTTACCATGGCTCTTAAAATCTTTCTACCCCCTCTTCCACTAAGTTCCTTGAATCATGGTGGGTGAGTTTTAAGTCTGCTTTACTGTTGAGATCTTAGGAGTCTCTGAATTTCTGCTTTGTACTGTGTTGGGTATCCTCCGTGTCTATCTCCATTACCCTTTCCTGGGTTATCTGACTTGTGGATATAGTTCTCTTGTTCATCACACCACTTATTCAAAGGTTTTGTTTGAGCCCTAGATGATGAGTTAGGGGTGGTTTATCTCCTGCCTGGGTGTCAGCCATCACCCCATGCCTTGGTGGAATTGGGTTGTCTGTGGCTCTATTTTGAATATTATTGTAGCCTATTTGTATGAAGTTTTGAAAGTAAATGAAGCTATCACCTGCTTTTAGTTTTGTTTTTATTTGTCATCAAGCATCGCTTAAAGAAAATTATTTATAATTTGCATCACCATTTTCCACATGATGACTTTCCCAGGAAATTCCAGCCTCCTGTCTAGTCTCATTTCTCAATGAAAGCGCCATTATTCCTTCCCCAGTCTGACACACCTACATATGCTGGCTCCTGTTGGGCCAGCCCTTTGAATCCTGAAAAATAAGTCAGCTCTCTGCCTCACTCACCTGAGCCTGATGGCAGCAAGTGAGGCTTGCCAGGTAGGCAATGGGGGAAGGGGTCTTGGTTGTTCATTTCTTCCTGTGTTGCCTGATCCCCAGGGTCCCTGTTCTGATAAACCCTTCCCTCATCCCAGAATTTCTTCATTCTCATTTCATTACTGTCTTCTAAACTATAAGACCTTTACTAACTCATCTCTTAGCTTCCTTTTTTTTTTCTAATGTGAAGGACAATGCCTTACATGCTCTTGCTGACTTCTCATGTGGGAGTGTATGTGTTCCTTTACATTTTCATGTTGTACTTCTCACGGGCGTGTGCATGTGTTTCTCTGCTCCTTCTTGTTCCACTTCCTGCATGCATATGTGTCCCTTTAAATTTCCATGTGTGTGTGTATACCCAATCCAGCCTTTTCCTGGATACTAATTTTTCCCAAATAAACTTAATAATTGAACCTTTTCAGAATCCATTTCTTCACTTCTTTGTTGTAATGGACAAGAATCTAAAAGTTGGGAGTCACAGGCCAGGGTAAAACACCCCTGTCCCCCAAAATCCAGTAACAAGAGTCTTTCTGGAGAGGTATGTTGTTTTGGGGGTAGGCTTGGGGGTGTTATATCCAGCTCCCCCTTGCTAGAGTAGGGTTCACTCTCCTGCTGCTGTTTTCCAACTGCCGTGACAGAGGTGATGTCTAACCCCTGCTCATGCCATGCTGTCCCCTGCCATCATTATGCTTCCACTTAAGACTGTAAGCTGAAATAAAATCATTCCTCCCATCAGCTGCTTTTGGTCGGTGCCTTGTCTTAGCAATGTAAAGGTAACTGCTACAGGCCCCTTGGCTAAACCGTGAGCTTCTTGTAAGCGTATTATTATCGTATGTTTGGATAATTCTGTGTCATTTTTGGTCTTGATATTTTTATAATCTGAGGTACAATTTTATAAGTTCTTTACATTAGTATAATTTCTATAATTATTTCCAAATTTTATAAGATCACATTTTTCAGACTTTCCCTTTTGAGTTTTATTTTTTATATATATTTATTGTCCATAATGAGTTATTTTATTTAGTGGGAAAACAATGAATTGTTATCCCCAATTCCCCAATGCCCTCCCTCCTCATACCCAATCAGCTGGACATCCTCCTCCATGGGTTGTCTGGTTCAGTCTTTATGGCAGGGGACCATGGGTAGCCTAGTACTCAGCCTCGTACTCCTGGCCCAAGTGTGTTGTTACTGAGGGGTGCCATGCCTCTGGATGGTCTTCCCCCACCATGGTTCTCACAATCTATCTGTCCCCTCTTCCGTTCAGTTCCCTGAGTTGTGGTGGGTGAGTATTAAGGCTGCTTTAATGTTGTGAGCTTAGGGGTCTTTGTGTTGAAATTTGTTGGTTTCTGTCACTCTGGCTTATCCTGTGTTGATTGAATGGCTGTGGCTGTGGGTCCCTTGTTCATCCTGTCATTCTCTGCAGGATTCCGTATGAATCCTCCATGGTATGACTGTGGTGGCTCATCTGTTGCCGAGATCTCAGATATCTGCCTATGGTCGGATGGTAGGATTAGATGGGCCACAGCTCTCTCGCTGCATCCTGAAAAATACAAACACAATCTCCATTGGAGCGTGAGATCAGTCTAGGTTAACAAATATACACGATTCTGGATTGCCAAGATTCTGTTTTTAGTAGCCTCCCCGTCAATTGCTCCCATAGTGCATCTTTTCTTGTGAGTCCAAGAGTAGAGGATCCGGTGCCTATCGCCCTGAATCCCCAGTTTCTAGTCAAGGGCTCCCCCTGCCTAAGTGGAATATTTGGCCGAATTTAAAAGCTGTTGATTGTCTCCCCTAGGCCCAGGTTTCTCCATTGCAGGAGTGCTCCTTTCTTGGTTCGCTGTTCTCTCCCAGTAGGAGGTCTGAGATCACATTTTTTGATATTTAAAGATAGTAGTAAAAAGGTACTGAAATATAATAATTGCAAAATTTTCTGATATTTCCCTCTGTTTTCTTCTTTCTAACTCTTTACTCTTCCTCTTTAAGGGCTTTTTCTTTCTCTAAGTCCTTAAGTAGATTTAAGACATTCCTTTGTGTGTGTGTGTGTGTGTGTGTGTGTGTGTGTGTGTGTGTGTGTGTGTAAAAGTGTGCTGTGCACATGAGTGCAGAAGTATACATGCTATAGCGTGCATGTGTAGGACAGAGTGAGGCAGTTTAGGGAAAACTCCCCCCCCCCAAAAAAAAAAAAAAGCAGGAAGATCTTTGTCTCTCCATTATCACTGAACTTACCTGTTTTTCAGGGAACAATCTGCCCTCCCTAGAGTGGGAGGTCTCCTTTACTAGAATTCAAATCTCACCCTGGCATTCTGGTTGGCAAAGCTAAGACCCCAGAACTCATTGTCATGGACCATTCAGCTCTCTCTCTGCCTCACCTGTACCAGAAAATCTAACTACCTGGGGAAGGGCTCCTTTGGCCTTTCTCTCTCCTCATGGCTGGTCAGCAGAGACCCCTGATCCAGACAAGGGTTCCCCCTCACTAAGTGGAAAATTTGGCTGAATTTAAAAGCTGTTGATCCTGTTTCCCAGGCCCAGGCTCCTCCATTTCACAAGAGCTCCTTTCTTGGTTCACTGTTCTCTCCCAGAAGGAGGTGTGGTCAGCCTACTCATGGCCGCAGACTGTGTTTCATGTCAGTGGTCTCTGTTTACTCCAGCTGTCATTGATCAGTTTCCCCTGGCTGCTTGTGCACTGCCTTCCAGCACTACACTTACTGCCTTCTGGGGGCTGGATACCATTTTGACCCCGAAGGGTCTCTCGATGCTGATCTATGGCATTCTGTGGTTTCTTCGGCAACAGGGTTTTGCCTCAGGCCTGGGGAGGACATTCAAGAGCTTTGCTTGTGAGGATTTTATGTTTTTGAACCTAAATTTGTTTTGCCTCATGCTTAAGCCATTCCCCTCCCCCATTCCTTACCCCTCATTCATAATCTCTTACTTCTTTCTACTAGTCTACATAGTGTTTACAGTTATCCTGGTTAAGGACCACATATGAGGGAGAATATGCGACATTCGATTCTCTGTTCTTTTGAGTGTTCACTTAGTAAGATCTGCTCAAAGTCAGAAGATTTTTTTCCTAAATTTTGATATGTCATATTTCTTTTTAGCTGAGTAAAATTCCATCTTGTAAATATACCACATTTTCTCTGTCCATTCCTCCATGGATGGGCATTTGGGTTGATTCCAATTCTTGGCTATTATGAATTGAGCTGCTATAAATATAGTTGTACAAATGTTTCTGTGTCGAGACGTGACATCTTATGGATAGATACCTAGTAGAGGAATAGCTGGGTCCATTGGTAGTTCTATGTCCATTCTGTTCAGGAATCTCCACACTGCTTTCCATAGCGGTCAAACAAGTTTGCAATCTCACCCGCATCCTCGCCAGAAACAATTTTTGTTGGTTTTCTTTATGATTGCCATTCTTACTGGGGAATGGTGGTATCTCATTGTGGTTTTGATCTGCATTTCCCTGATGCTTAAGGATGCTGAAAGCTGAGCACTTTCTCAGGTGAGAAAAGGCCATTTGTGTTTCCTCCTCGTGAATTCTCTGTTGAGATCAGTGCCCCATTTTGTGAGGAGACAGTTTGCTTTTTTGTTATTAATTTTTTGAGTTCTCTGTAGGTTCTGGAAATTAGGCCTCTTTCTGAGTTGTAGCTGGCGAAAATCATCTCCCAGTTTGAAGAGGGTCTATTGCCTCTGAGAAAGATGTTTTGTGTGTACAGAAGCTTTTGAGTCTGATGAGGTCCTATTGGTTGAGTGACTGTTGCACTTCCTGGGCTACTGGAGATTTGCTCAGGAACTTATTCCCTATTCTTCCCTCTGTTATGAAAGTCTTCCCTCAGTTTTTTCCACCCCTTTATTTTGTGCCTCCAGTTGCCTGTCTCATTCTTCTAATTCTCTTCTTCTAATTCTTTCCTGCTTCTCTTCTCTCCAATGATTTTCCTTGACTGTACTACTGATATTTATGTATGTATGTATGTATATATATTTATGTATGTATGTATGTATGTATGTATGTATGTATTTTTGGTTTTTCAAGGTAGGGTCTTGCTCTAGCCCAGGCTGACCTGGAATTCACTATGTAGTATTAGGGTAGCCTTGAGCTCATGGCGATCTTCCTACTTCTGCCTCCACAGTGCTGGGATGAAAGGCATATTCCACTAAGCCTGGCCTGATATTTATTACAACTTATAAACCAATGAAACTATTCCATACTAGATCCACATGTGAGAGAGACATTTGTCATTGTGAGCCAGTGTAACCTCAGTATGATTTTTTCTAGATCTATTTTCCTGAAAATTTTATTTTTCCTTACTACTGAGTAGAATTCCGTTGTGTATATATACCACATCTTCATTAATCACTCATCAATGGGCATCTGGGCTGATTTCATTTCCTAGCTATTATGAATAGAACAGCAATAAACTTGGCTGAGCAAGTATATCTGTAGTAGAGTCTTTAGGGTATATACCCTGGAGTGGTATGGCTGGATCAAGTGGTAGAACTATTTGTAGATTTTGGAGGAACCTCCATCTGATTTCCATAGTGGTTCTGCCAGTTTTCACTCCCCCAACAATGGGCGAGTCATCCTTTTTCCTTCCTACTTCCAGAACAGCATTTCAGCATTTGTTGCCATTTGATTTTTTGATGATAGCCATTCTGGTAGGAGTGAGAGGGCATCTCAAAGTAGCTTTACTTTATAATTCCCTGATGTTTTACTTAAGATTTAGAGAGACTTTATTAGATTAAGACAAGAAAGAGGAGCAGCAACACAGAGCTCCTGCTAGCAGGGAGGTGAGATGGTATAAAGCTCCCTTAGTAGAGGTTTGAGAATCCAGAAGAAAATAGAAGCATTACATACACGGTGTAAAATTTTAATACATGGAAATCATTTTGGTGTATATCAAATTATAGTAGAATTTTATAAATAAAGAACAATGTCACACAGAAAAGGAATATAAATTGATGCTCTGAGATGAGCCATACTCTAAAAGAAAAAGAACAGCTATTTATTGTGATGTAACACTTCAAAATATAGCTAACGATTGTGAAAGTATGCCAGCTTTTAGAGACTACAGATATGTAATTGTCTGCACTCTTGTAATGAACTGTTTCCACTGCCAAATTTTCTTTCCAGCTTTTAGTTTTTTTTTCATTTCTCTATTTTAAATTGCTAAATATAATTATAATTCACTCTCATATATATTTTATTTCCACCTAATTTCTAATACTGGAGTTATAAATTATGAAAGACTTTCAGAAGTTTAATAATTCTTTATACATTATTTTTTAAAATTCCTGGACTGTATACAAAATTCATGGTATCATTGATGACTTTGCATGTAAATACTGTCTGCACATAAACATGTGGAAACTTCATCAGTAAAACATGTCCTTGCCATCTTCATTTGTGAAAGGGAAAGTTACTTAGGATTTCAGCTATTTGACTGAACTATATGATGTGGTAGTCACCGAAATAACCTGTTTGTCCAAAGTTAGGGTATCATTCATGGTGTTTCAGGTGACTGCAATCAAGTTTGGTGCACATGCCTCCTGACAATAGTGAGATATATTTATACCTTTGGCTTTTGATCTATTTCTCAATAAATATGTAGTATCTTTTTATAACTAATACCCATGTGTAATCAGACATTTTTTGCTAGGTTATCCATATTTTATCTCCATCAATTGACTATTTCATATAGGGAAAAAAAGATTTGTTTGCCTCTCAGCAATTCTTTTCCCTGGTAACCTATGCACATAATACTTAGAATATTTTTAAAAAATGAATTAATATAGTTATCTATCTGTATTATCAATAAAATCCTTGATGTTTACAAATTAAATGATTGTACATTTAAATTTCAGGAGCAGAAGACAATTCTTCCCCCAAAGCATGCTACCCAAGAAGCAATAGAAGACTTTCTCTGTAATTTTCTGATCAAAATGGGAATGACCAGAACTCTAGATTGCTTTCAGGCTGAATGGTAAACAGTTATGTTTATAAGTAGACATATTGAAATGCAAACATACTCACATGTACATTTCTAACTCTTTTAAAAGACTTTGAAATGATCTACTCACTTACTCACATGTACACTTCTAACTCTTTTAAAAGACTTTGAAATGCCTAGAAGCCTTTCCATCTCTTCCCTCCGATACCACAGCAGGCTTGCACATAAACATAAACAAAAACAATATCAGGGTATCATGTTCAAAAAAATTCAATCAGTATTCTTTTGAGTATTCAAATTTAGTTAATTTTTAAACAATTACCAACCTGGAGTTATGTAAAACAATGCTTGTTTCTGAACTATTTTTACTTTTTATTTGCACATAATATGTATATCACTTTCTATATTTAGACACTCTATGATCCTTGATATTTTTCTAGTGAAATACCAGTATTTCTCTACTTACACATTTGATTTGTTTTTTTATAAATATTACTTCATTTAGAATTAAGTTGAACTTTATTTTCTTACATGAACTAAATAAAATATTTCTTATTTTAATTGAAAATTTCAACAACCCATTGTTCTTGAAAGTCAGCAAGGGTATACTTGCCATAACAAGGTTTCTTTCTTTCTTTTTTTTTTTTTGATTGGAGGGTTCCTAGAGTTCTTGAAAGAAATATTATTAAGTGATAGATACAGAACAAGTTTCATTTTTAAGTCATTGATTCTGATATGAAGAAGGATTAATATGATATACAAAGTGTTTATAATGTTTTAGTCTGATTTCTAATTTTTTTCCAGTTCATGTTCAGATAAAAGTTTTAATTTTTTAGTTTAATTGTTTATTACTCATTGAGAAAATGTATATAAGAATAATTGTTTTCAATATTTTAATTGTATATCTAAGCCAATAAAATTTATGAGTGAAACTGATTTTCATAAATAGAGTCAAGAAAATAAACTTTTGGTTATAGAAAAATTATACTGCTTCTTTAAAAATTGTGAGGATGATTAAAAATGACTTTTAAAAATATCGCTAAATAAATATTTGTAAGCATATTGAAAACACATTTTTCTAAAAGAAGATAATTAATTTGTAACTAATTAATTCAAAAAATTAGTATAATTTGATTAGCTTTTGGTTTTACAGGAATATTCTATGATATTTTATGGTAGGCTAGTTGAAAGTGTGAAATTATTCCCTTAGGAGAATCAATATACAAGCACATTTTTAATTAGATAGTTGTTATTTACTCTTTAATAATATTTTATTTATTATTTATTTGCAAGGAGAGAGAGAGACAGAGAGAGAATGAGCACACATGGGTTTGCCTCTTACCCCTGAAAATGAATTCAAGATGTCTGCACCACTTTATACATCTGGCTTTATGTGCATATTTGGGAATCAAGCCTGGATACTCAGGCTTTGCAAGCTATTACTTTTAACCACTGAGCCATATCTCTAGCCCTTCATTATTCTTTAGAATAGAAGCAATCTAACTGATGAGATGAAATTTTAGGAAACTCTAATATTACTAAAATTTAAAGAGTCATCAAGTAAGTATCCCCCATTTAACATAATAGTGTTATTTAAAAGATAAAAATTATATATCTATATAATGTTACAAGTTTAGTAATATTTTGGTTCAACTAATTTTTTTCTTATCACTAGCTGTTATTTGATAGTTGTTATTCCCATATTAGATCATTATTTCACATGAAATATTTTCACTTTGTTCAGGAACCTTTACTTGTGCTATATGTAATAGCTATATAATTTTAGTTTCATTTTATTTACTTATGAATTTACATTTTATTTATTTCCGAAACAAAGTTTGCTTTATGATCTCAGCCCGTCTAATGATTGTCTTGCTCAGTCTATAAAGTGCTGGGATTCAATATATGTTCTCTCATCCTGATTGAATAGAAAAACACACACACACACAGAGATGTCATTGCTGTGAATTCACTTACTCTTATAAATGTAACCAAGCAATGGTTACCTGTTTTCAGTTTGTGGAAAAAAATACCAACAACAACATGACAGTTAAATTTGACTTATGTTCCTTCTGTCCCCAAACAATAAGTGCAGTAAGTCCTTTAAAATACCAAGTCAGAAAAGTAACACTCTTGGGCTCGATCTGGCCTACTTCCTATGTCTGTACATAAAGTTTTATTGTATTATAGCCATGATTTATTAGGTATTGATGATGCCTGTTTTCACTCTGTAAAATGAAATTAGTCACAACTGAGGCTCAATGAACTGCAAAGCATTTTTGTAGTTCAAAAATATTTTCTTGTGCCTTTCAAAAAAAGTTGTTAGGGCTGGAGAGATGGCTCGGCGGTTAAGGCACTCGCCTCCAGTGCCTAAGGCCCAGGGTTCAATTCCCCACGACCCACATGAGCCAGACCCATAAGGTGGTGGCCCTGGTGCGCTCTCTCTCTCTCTCTCTCTCTCTCTCTGCTTGAAAATGATTAAAATATTTTTTAAAAAAGTTGTTAAATTGTTTTCTATGATATGTGTGTTAATATAATAAAAATTTATTCTATGTACCACTAAAAAGCTTGCATTATAGGTTTGGTCATTGAATTTTTATGTTTGTTTTAGAAGTAATCATGGACAAAGGTAATTTATGATTGGGGGATACAAAATTAAAGTGGTCAAAATGGAAAAAAAAATATACTAGTGTAACTTTTAAGTACCCAAGCCTGAATATGGTTATTTTTCTCTTTCCTTTTACTAGACTGTTTCCTTGTCTGTTATCATATTTAATATGCACTCACAATAAATACACATTTTTTGCCTCTTTTTTGCCTTTGCCTCTGTGTCTTTTTAGCACCATTCTTTCCCTTTTCCCTGTCCAGCTAATTGTTTTTAATCTCTAGAATTTACTCAGAAGGTACTTTTAGGTTACTTGATAGGATTTGAACATTTATTACAATCTCCTATTTTTTTTTAGATAAAATAATGATCATAAATTTTGTGGTTTGTGGTTTCCTCGGGGGGGTGTTATTGTACACTAACACCCCAGTTCATCCATGAGTCTTGGTGGACAGAGTCTTGGGACAGTGGTGCGCCAACGGGGAAAGCCACCCAGGAGACAGTTGCAGTGAACATCTCATTTATTATGTGGGTAAAGTTATTTATATAGAGGAACACCCAGAGATGGGGGTATAAGTAGCAAGGGGATTGGCAGGGGCAGGGTAGTCTGTGGAAGTTTCACAAAGGGATTGGCAGGGGCCAGTAACCTGTGTATGCCTAGTTTGCATAGATAAGTTGAGGGGGCTTTCTCAGCCCCAA
The DNA here is from genome assembly GCA_004024765.1 of Zapus hudsonius. Taxonomy (NCBI): domain Eukaryota; kingdom Metazoa; phylum Chordata; class Mammalia; order Rodentia; family Dipodidae; genus Zapus; species Zapus hudsonius. The sequence continues at coordinate 50,663 of PVHP010002303.1, forward strand.
GTGGTGGAAGTTATGTGCCTTTAGCCTTGTAATAGATGGTGGTGGCTGCAGAGGAACTGTGATCTTTAAACTTTTATTGACAGGCTTGTTATTACAGCTGGGGTATGTGAGCTTTAGTAAAATCAGGCCTTGAAGTGTCTGGGCTTATCACAGTTTGTTGAGGCCTGCCAGGGGGCTGGAGTTTCTAGGATAAAAGAGAGGAGACAAGGCTGAACTCCTGCCGGTCTCCATCTCAAATAAGGATGAGATTATTGGGGTTTCAGGCCAGCCTCTACTTTCCTTAACCCTATGTTCTCTGTGCCCCTCAGCAGGGTCCCACAAATTTTGTTTGCAAATAATAAAATAGTATCTTATGATATTTATATAAAATATATATTACATATAATATATATATTCATATATTTTACATATATTTAAAATTAAAATTATTTAAAATATACATATATTTTAACTTTTTGAAACTCATCTATCAAAATATTTCAGGTATCATTATATACATATATATATTAGACACTTTCTCAAAAGATTAATGAGAAATTACAGTTCTTATTTTTCTTTTTACTTCATTTTCAATCCTTAGTTCTTTTTAAATTTAATCTCTGCTCCTATCATCTTACTAAGTTAGTTTATGTTGAATATTCTGTCATAGGTAATATGACATACAATCATTTCTAATATTTATTTGCTAATTAATTTGTTTCTAATTATTGAAGAAACCATAAGTTGGTATATACTGTTAATTTGTGAACAAAGATAAATATACAGCTTTTGACCAATCAAATCAGGCCTACCATGTGCTGACTCACATATAAGAAGTGGCATTGTGTATCATTTTCAACTCTCAATGAATACTATACAGTTAGTTGTTCCTTATCATTTAGACCTACTTGTTTCTTCACTCACTGAGGTAGCATCTGGTTATTTGTCACATAATGATTATTTATCCCCAGTAAGTATTGTATTAAGCACAGGAATGCCAGAGCTCTTCTATCATGCTCCTATAATATGACTAAATGCTGAATCTAAGTACTTAAACATATCTGGTTAAATATACATACCGGGAAATCCAGAAGACAGCCTTGTAGGTGAATATTTCAAATAAAATTTCAAGCAAAATCAGGTAATACTTAAATACAAAAGACATGAAATGTTTACAATGATGAAGTGTAAGGCTTAGCAATCAAGAATTTATATCATTTCATAGTACTGTATGTCCTCATACATCATTTCCTTACTTCTCTCAACAACTGTATATAGCCAGTAGCCAGTAGCCACTAGCATGTCTTCATTTCATGGATGAACAACCAGGCTTAGACACTTTGGGAAATCTGTTTCAGTAAATGTCAGCAAGTCATAGCCTTAAGTGGAAAATTCAGCCAGGCCAGACTGATCTTACAGACTAGTCTCCTAACTGCAGTTCCTGGCTGGAGACTGAAAGACCTTAACTCACGTCTTGATTTAGAGCTCAGATTTTTTTTGCCTGTTTTACATGTTGGCTTGAGTAATCACAAGGCTAATATTAAACTTTCTTTTTTTCTTTTTTATTATAACTTTATTATCCATAATTGGATACACTGTATGAGCAAATAATGTGTTGGTATCCCCAATTCCCCTATTTCCCTCTTCCCTGTCCCCAATCAACTGGATATCCTTTTCTTTGGGCAGTCTAGATAATTCCATGGGGTAGGGGGTTATGGATAGTTTAGGAGTCAATCCAGTTCCACCTCCCCCTTTGTATGTTGTTACTGAGGGGGGCCATGTCTCTGGATATTCTCCTTCACCATGGCTCTTACAATCTTTCTGCCCCCTCTTCCACTCAGTTCCCTGAGTCATGGTGGGTGAGTATTAAGGTTGCTTTATTGTTGAAGTCTTACTGGCCTCTATACTTCTGCTTTAGGTTGTGTTGAAAATCATTGGTGTCTGTCTCACTGGCTTACCTGGGTTGACTGATTGGCTGTGGTTATAGGTCTCATGCTTATCTCACCATCCTCTGTGGGGTTCCATGTAGATCCTCCACGGTAGGTCTGGGGTGGCTCATCTCTTGCCAGGATGTCAGCCATTGGCCTGTATTTGGTGCAGTGTGACAAAACACTGCATAAGTTTGCCAGGGGAAACTGGTCAATGACTGTTGGAGAAGATAGAAACCACTGATATAAAACAGTAGTCTGTCGCCATGAGTAGGCTGAACACACTTCCTTCTGAGGGAGAGCAGCGGACCAAAAAGTGATCATTTGTGCAATGGAGGTGCCACAGCCTGGGGGAGGTAATTAACAGCTCTTAATTTGACCAAATAATCCACTCAGTGACAAGGAGCCCTTAACTGGAATTGGGACTCTGGTCGAAATTCATTGGGAACCAAAATCTTGGGACCCCCAAAGAGAAATTCACTTTATAAGTGATTTACAAAGAGGCTACTCACTCTAGAATCTTGCCAATTCAGAAATGTGTATCTCAGTTAACCTATACTGATCTCACACTCCGATAGAGATACTCTTTGTATTTTTCAGAAGGCAGTGAGAGAGCTGTGGCCTTTTCAACCTTACTAATACTAAACTTTCATCCAAGCTGACTTTTTCCTCCCAGTGATAAGTCATGATGGTTTTGAGAGTTTCAATATCCTAAATTTTAGGGGTAGTTAATAGAATTTGTTTTTTCTTAAATAAAATATTTTAAAAACACTTTTAAATGGACATATTGAAGTTTCTAATGTAGGAGAGGAATGAATATTTTTATGAGAAATTTATTTCTGGAGTTCATAGACTATAATTCCCAATTGCTTATGACTTTAATGTCATCTTTCATATTTTTATGGTTGGTGGAAGTTTTGCACGATAAATGATTTTTGAATGCCATGAGGTACATGTGTTTTGCTTTGCACTTCTTTTAACACATTTTTATTTTGTTTATATAATATCTAAAGGAAAACTATTAAATTACATCTTGTCCTTATATTTATATGAATCTTAATTTCCATATTATGTGAAAGCATGTTCTTAAAGCCAGTCTTATAGGTTTAAAAATTCATGCTCAATCAATTCTTACATATTCTCAACTGAGATCTGTATAAATCACATACCAAACATGAATTCATGATTTAGTGTTTATCTGTTTGCTATTTTATAAGTTATAGCAAGTATTATAATATGTCAGTTCATTTATTTAACCTTTGGATATTCTATAGAAAATTTCTTATTTTTTATATCAGATAAGGTAAATAACAGAAAAATATATAAAGTTTTGGTATAATATGAAAGTTCTGATGATTTATAAAAATTTAACTCTGAAATTTAGCATACCTAGAAAAACTTTGTCGATATTGTTTTGTTAATAACTTTGTACCATGGAATTTTTTCTATGATCAAATTGTTCATTTTTAGTTTTATGCATTGTTACATATAATGCTTAAAATTATAAATACAATCTATTAATAAATTTCTATTTATTACAAAAACATTACTGAGAAAACAGAAGTTTCATACCTCCCACTCCCTCAAGAATTCTTGTTTCTCTCATGTCACAGGTGGTCCTCGATGGCCAACCCTCCTCTTGTCCACTGGATCTTAAAGCCCCTCCTTTCATGCTAGGAAATTTGTCTCTGTCTCTCTTTCTCATCAAACTCTTCCCTCTCTGCAATATCATTCCCATAAGCATACAGATGTTCAATAGTAACTCACTTATTAAAACAAGGGGGTAAAGCTCATATACTCCACTCCTATTGGAAGTTTGTCTTGATTTTTCTAGTCTATGCCTGGTTGGCTTATTTCTTTGAAAAATGTTGCTTGTTATGGTACTGAACACATAACACTTGCTTGTTATGGTACTGAAACTTCAGACACATTCACATTGTCAATTCCAATGAGTGATTCCTAGCCTGTCAACCTCCTGGCAGAATTGTCAATCATTTCTTCCTTCTTGGAACATTTTCTTCACTTTGTGACTCCCACTCTCCCTGGCCTATTTTTTTTGTATTTAATTGTACATTCATTTTTGTGTCTATTTAGTATGTGTTATGTGTGTATGTGTGTATTGTATGCATATGCAGTTGCACTCACGCTGTCATGTGTACAAAGGCCAGAGGAGTTTGCTGGAAATCCTCAATTGCTCTTCTGCCTTATTTCTGCGAGATAGGGTCTCTCCCTAAAACTGGGGCTCTCACTATTTTTCAGTTAATCTGGACCACCAGGGGGCACAGCAACCTTCCTATATCCGATCCCTTCTTTCCCACCCCATCCCAGCACTAGGTACATTCATGTGTGTCCATGCTTTGCTTGCTTTCAACTTTTAGTGGAATATATTTTTAAAATTTTTATGGAACAGTCCTTCGAACTTTTCATTTTTCTGGTTATTTCATGTCCAACAGTCTCTCCCAGTTTCCTGTGAATGTCATGTGAATAGCCTCTAATTACCAATTATGCCCACATTTAAATTCCTCCCCTTGCCTTTCCCTTCCAAACTTCTGACATGTATTTTCAATATTTATCTTCACTTGAATATCTGCTGAACATAGTACGTTGTATATAAGTGGAACAGTTTCTTGATTCTTCCCCTCTTGATAAATGACTGAGTGTACTGAGTATAGTGAACACAGACCTTGAAATCACCAATTTACCTGTTTTGTTATGATTTCTCAGTCGATTTGCTGGAGAATCCTGTTACATCCATGCCTTTACAGCATGTCCAGAGGTTTTCTCACTTGATACTTCTGCTGCTTCCTGCTTTTCAGCCTCTCTTTCCTTCTGAGACCATTACTGTTTGTTCTGCATCATCAAATACACTCATGCTTTTAAAACATGAAATTACTTGGTACCCTTTGACTCAAAACTGTCCCATGGCTACAACTTGACTTCCCATACTCTGCTTTCTACTTTGGCCCTGACTTCTCTCACCACCTCATTTGCTCACCAGTTGGCACCAGCTCCAAGTATTGCCAAAATTCTGACTTTTTGTTCTTTTCTATAAATGGAAAATATGTCCATATCTCAGGGCCTTTGCATTCACATTTTTGTCAGTTTGAGAAATTTCTCTTCCACAGATCCACAGGATACCATACTGCAAATCTCTGCTTCAGCATCACTTGGTCAGCCACTCTTGGTCCTTTCCCTTAGTCTCTTGTTTATTTTCTAGAATTCACCATCATCTCTACCAGACTGGGAACTCCATGAGATTTGGAGACAAACTAATAAACTAATACAAACTAAGACAGTTTTCTCGTCTGAGTCAGAACATAAGAGAGATGTCTTTTTATATTTTTACACCATGATCATGTTAGTTTCTGGAAATTCACTCATATTTAAGTTTGGTAAATATATCAAAGTATAAGTATATCAATATGGATTAATTTAAAAATATAACAAATATTTTCATTTTTTCTGAGACTTAAAATTTGAAATTATATATAAGGCAATTTTTTAGTGAGGTGACATAAGCCTTTGATTTTATTTTATCTTAGGTATGAACTAATACAAAGGGGAGTCACTGATCGTAGAACTTTCGGAAACGTTCCAGATGTCTACACCCAAGTTATGCTTTTAGAGAGTGAGAACAGAAATTTGAAGAAAGATTTGAAGCACTTCAAACAGGCAGCTGAGTATGTTATTTTTATATGACCTTTTCCTTTTCAGTTTAGGCTAAGTAAAAATAAAGAGTTGAATGAAGCTGGTATTTATAATGTATGTGAAATTTAATGCTGCACGATTGAATTATATTTAAATTCTAATCACAAAAAATGAAAGCTTTACCAGAAATTAATTGGCTGGATTACCAGAACTCTCTCACAACAAGTGCACCTCCCTCCAAAGAGTGGGTGGAACACAGGGAAATGATATAGTAAATGGTGAATTTGTTATGTAATAAAACAACAGTCACTCCTTATATATTTGATAATCTTTCATTATTTGTTATATTTTTTCCTGTGAAGATAAACTAATTACTAAAGTAACGAAATCAGTAGAATGATTAAAGAAAAGAGCTAATTTATTCTCAATAGTAGAATGTCAGTCTTTAAAATTCCTCAAAAAGTTTAATGTTTACTATGTGAACTTTGAGTGGTAACAATATTCAGGTTCACCAATTGTAACTAAGGTACCACTCAGGTTGGGGCAGTGGATAAGGGCAAAGGTAAAGCTATGTAGAGAGACATGAGGTGTCTCAGGATCATTTGGTTAGCTTTCTGGAAAAGTAAAGCTTCTCTGAAAAATATCCCATTTAAAAAAGAAATAATAAACTATTGGGTAGATATAGAGGAGTTCAGACCTTATTCATCCATTTTATTAAACACATTTAAGGAGGAGCTTTCTTTAGTAAAAAGAATATTAACATAAAAATTAGACTAACAGGACTACCATATGGAAGCAGAACATTTTTGCTATGTTTGAAAAATGTTTAATTAAAGGAACACTGTATTGCAAAGTGAAAGAAACATTCAATATAGATTTTGCTCAAAAGTGGTAGTAAGTAAAAGAAAACTTGTATATTTATTTACTATAAGTGCTTATAGACATGCTTTTCTTAGACATATAAAATTTATGGTTACACTTTAGAATTTTATATTTTTATAGTTAGGTATGATTATTTTTACAAATATATTACCACATCCAGATTTCTCTATACTTGGTTCCATTTTTCAGAAGTGGTTTAAGCTTTGCCTCTGCTCATTGGGATGGTCAGTCGACATTTAATGGATATCATGGGACTTACATGCAGTGGTCTTCAATGCTGGTTGGCATAATACTGCAGTTCTAAATTCCCTTTGGATTACTGCTACAGTTGCTAATTTTGTTATGAATAGACATAAATTTTAGGCAATAAGTTTGTCTCAGTAATGCCACATAATAACTTTTCATTACGGGTATTTATTGACTTATATTTGAAAACTATAATCAAAATAATGTAAACTAGTATTGATGTAAATTGTTATTTTGCTGTTACAAGGAGTCATAATTAAAGGAGTTCTTATTCAAAGAAATGTTGCTTATTTATATTTGCTAAAATATTAAATTATAGTTTAACCTTCAATTGTTTATAGTTATTGCTCAATTCTATGTGATTCAATAGAATTTAAAATCTAACAAGATAGATAAAGAAAATATTTATTTGCTTTAGTCTACCTTTCATAACAATTTGAAGCAAAGCTTTTTGACCCTTAATAGATGGTTAATATTTATCTTATTGAGTGAATATTGTCTGATGTGATTTTGAAGCATTTTGTTGGAAATATTCCCTTTTAGTCTAATTTTACTGATGCAGTATCAGAAAGTATAGAATGAGGCTTTGTAAATAGTTCCTCACATTATGCCTGTCACTGCTACAAATTGTGATTTTCTAAACACCGATTTTTCAATTTGTCTGCTAAGGCTATTTTTCTAATTGTAGTGTGAGATAAACATGAGAGTCTATAAAATTTGATTGAATGTTTGTTTTTAAGATTAGACTATGGCTTAAGTTAGGAAAATTGTATATATGAAATACATTTAAGATAATATTTAGTATGAGAAAAGAGTCAGATTTTATATGTGTGTGATATGATGTGCTTGGTTATATAGCTAACAATTTAATCATCTGATTAAAAAATTAGGGAAATAATATTGCTGCTATAAAGTTAGTATTTATTTGGGAGAGAATTGCCATGGAATTCGTTTTAAAATTTTTACCACTTACTAACTCAGTTTTCTCATTGTTAAACTGACCGTAGTTATAATAAGATTACGAATTACAAGGGGGTCATGGGATAATTAAACGAGACATTGTATGTTAAAGAGTTGTGTACATCATAAAATGCTCTGAGGGCTGGAGAGATGGATCAGCGGTTAAGGCACTTGCCTCCAGTGCCTGAGGCCCCATGTTCAATTCCCCAGGACCCACATAAGCCAGACCTACAAGGTGGTGGCCCTGGTGGTCTCTCTCTCTCTCTCTCTCTCTCTCTCTCTCTCTCTCTCTCTCTCTCTCTCTTTCTCTCTCTGCTTGAAAATGAATAAATAAAATATTAAAAAAATAATATGCTCTGAAATGTCACCTGTTAGTATTTGTATCTCCTAAAATGGTCATCCCTTGGTTTTTCAAGAATTTTTAAATCAATAATATTTTGAAATGTAGCAATGAAGGAAAAAATAAAAGGGAGATATTTCATGTTAAAATACCATTTGAATTATTTTAAGCATGGTAAATTTTTACATGATTTTCCCTCTTCCTCATCCTATAGTGAGGATAACCTGAGTTTTATGGGGTCTAGCAATGAGGACAGGGGGGTAGGGATAGAACTTTTTGGTCTTCCTTTGAATGATACATGAAGAATGGTTTTTGGCTGAGGTGTAATGTGACCTGATTCTTGCACAGAAAGTAGACTGGGTAGAGGACAGAATAGAATCAAGGGAGAATGGTATTTTCATTGCTTTCTGACAGGCTAACATATCTGGTTGACTAGATCACAACAGTGAAGTCAAACAAGCTGCTCTAGGGCAAGTGAGGTTATCAATCTCTGTATTACTAAGCCTATTCAAACTTACCTTGGTTACTTATTATGGCTAGAGTACCACAAGCCCACGAGGAATTGCCATTCATTAACTATAAAGATGTAGCACTCAGGTCTCTCATATGTGAGATAATATTGTCTGACTCTTTCATAGTACATTGTATGTTATATAGTAGTGCTTGTTAAAAGATAAGCCAGCATTCTGCATTAGAACTTTTCAAAATAATTTGGATTGTGATTATAAAAGTATATATTTCATCTACATTTTATTTTCTCTAGCTTCCTATAAATGTGGTAAGCCAAAACGGTTGTCATATCCAACAAAATATTACAAACATAGTACTTGGCTTATTATATTTGTCAAGTATATAAAATAGCTAACATTCATCATTGTTATCTGAATCAGCCTTATTATTAACACTAAGCATATAGCAAAAGTTTTCTTTCTTATAGAGGGGATATAAGGTATATTTATTATATATTAAATAATGTGTATTGAATATTTATTACATTTTAAATTCTAGTAAAATAAACACCTGTAGAATAGAGAACCATGCTTATGTGGTCAACTCATCTTGTGGTAAGGTACTAAAATTAGACAATAAAAAAAGTTTGTTCAATGAATGTTATTTGGAAAAATGGATGTTAAAATGAAAAAGAGTGATGTTGGATGCTTATCACACACTCTACAGAATTATTGTAAAATAAAATATTATTGATGTAAACATAAGAACTAAATCATAAACCTTGTAGAAGAAAATGGGCAAGGCCTTATGACACTGGTATTGGCAATAGTTTCATGGATATGACGCATACACACACACATATACACATGAATCCTTGTTGTGAAAACACAACAAGGCAACATTAAAATTTGAACCTTTGGAAAGGGAGTGTGATAGTTTGAATTGTCACATTGACTGGATATAAGATCAGCATGCATTTCACTTCTGTATGTGTCTGTGAGGTGTTTCCAGACAGGTTTATCTGAGAAAGGAAGACTCGCCCTGATGTGGAATGGGATCCTAGACTGAACAACAAAAAAGAAAGAAATAATACCAGTATTCTTTCTGCTTCTGAACTGCAGATGAAATATGACTCAACACTGTAAGCATCTGTTACCATGCCTTCCCTGCCACGATGACTGCCTTGAAAGTGTGAGCCACAATAAACCCTTCCTTGCTGACTCTGCTTTTGTCATAGCAAGGAGAAAAGTAGCTAATTCAGAGGGAAAATACTTGTAAACTGTACAGCTGATAGGGTGTTAAACTCCAGAAATATACAAAACCTATGCATGTGAATTTTGATAGCCAAAACATCAAAACAGAAATCAATAATAACCCAATTTAAAAATAGCTAATTATGTCTCTAGAATATTCTACCAAAAAGATATCTATGGACAGTAAGTGCTAAATGCTACTACTCTTTAACAAAATGCAAATCAAAACCAGATGCAAACTCACTTCAAACTTCTGAAGATAGCTATGCCACCCATACTCCCCCCCCCAATAAAAACATAACAAATATTGGAAAACCTGTTGAGAGATTAGAACCTTGTGCACTGTTGATGGGAATGCAAATGGGTTAAACACCAGAGAAAACATTTTGGAGGATCCTCAGAGAACACACATATTTGACGTATGATGCAATAATTCCCCCTGACAGGCTTATCTTAAAGACTGAAATCTGAAAGTTTGACACACCTTCATTTACTATGCAAACAACCTAAGTATCCAGTCAGATAAATGGTTAAAGAATATTTGGTATATTCTTCATGCAATGAAATACTATTAATCTGCTATAAAATGGGAGTTCTGCAATGCATGGTAATTAATATAAATGGACTTTTAGGACATTATGCTAAGTGAAATAATCAAGAACATTGCATAATTTCATTTATGTTTCATATCTAAAATCGTCAAATGCCTTATGGTGTACCTATTGTTAATAGTATATTGTATACTTATAAATTTGTTAAGAGATTAGAGTTTATTTTTCTTATTACACTCTTAAGAAAAGAGTAAGACATCTAAGAATATTGAATCCTATGGGTCTGTCATAACATTTTAGCCTTATCAACTTTTATCATTCTTAATTCATTTTAACCACACCCACAACCAACCATATACCAAGTTATACCATATATAGTTTTTATTTTTATGACTTACATACATTAGAATGTATAAATCTTGGCTTTATACTATTGTCAGATGAGTTCTTTTAAAAAATTGTTTACATGTGTGTATGTAGGCAAGCCAGGATCTTTGCAACTGCAAATGACCGTATTCATACTGCCACTTGCATCTGTATTTGCATAGGTTCTGGGGAGTCAAACCCAGGCTGGCAGGCTTTGCAAGCAAATGTCTTTGGCCACTGAGTCCTGTCCCCAGCCCTGACAGATGAATTCTTAAGCTCATATGCTCAGCTCATGTAACATGATACGTTTATATGTGTCCTGAAATATCTGAATGTCCCTTTTCCATCAGCCTCTCATCCAACATTCACTATTCTGACCTTTTCCACCTTGCATTGAGTTTGTATGTTTGAGAAAATCAATAATGGAATTAAAGAATGTTGTGTGGAGCACTCCAGAAGCGGTACAGGGACTGCCTGGTTGATGACATACTGCGCTTCAGCATGCCTTCTCTGTGTTGCTCAGTGCTTTTGCCCCTGGTGGTTACTGTGAACACCACCACCATGCACATTCATGTCTCAGCTTGCCTGGTGCAGATTCAAGCACATGCCACCATGCAAGACTTTCTTGTTTCTTTTTATTTTCAGATGTGGATTTTAGGGATCAAATTTGGGTTTTCAAGCTTATACTGTGAGTACTTTAATAAGCCATCTCCAACCCACTTCTTTTGTATAAAAGCAGGAGTGGGACTTCTGAGTGAAGGTGGTCTCAGTTCACTTTCCATTATTCAGGTTTGGCCATCTTACTTTCTTTCCTGTAACCTGTGAAAATTCTAGCATTTTCACACAGTCCTCTATTCAGTGTTACTACTCATTTATTTTTTTCAGTTTCATTATTTTAATGATTGTGTAATGGCATATTGTGATTTTGACATGTAGTTTTCTGAAAACAGGTGAGATTTAACACCATTTGTATCTACTTTTGGTATATCTAAGCCCACTGTCTAATATTTTGGTTGGATTAGTTATAATTATATTTTAAAAGTTCTTTTATATTCTAGATACAAGTACTTTGTAAGAATTATATGAATATTCCTTCCAAGACTGTGACTTAAGTCTTCATTTTTTACTGTTGTTATTTTAATGAGCAGTAAAAAAGTATTAAGATTACCATTTTCATGAACTCTAGTAGATATTTTTATGATAATGCTTTTGACATTTTTGTCCAGCATACACTTGTGTCTCTTCAGAGCACAGAGATAGTCTGCATTATATACTAAAGCCATAGAAGATTTAGATTTGTATTTCATGTGCTTTGGTCCTTAATTTTTGCTTATGTCATGAGGTAAGATACTAGGGAGACTTCTTCTTTGTATCCATTTGCTAGAGCCCCACTACTTGAACCTCATTGAATTCTCTGGCACTTGTGTTGAGTGTTATTTGGTCCTGTAAGTGTGACTCTATTTCAGGACTTCCTTCTGTCCACTTATTTGTTTGCAATGCCTCATGCCTCCACCATACTCTTGGTTATTGTATTTTTAAGAATCCTAATGAAAGTTATTCTAGCTTCTTTGCATTTTCATATAGCATAAAGGATCACTTTGCTGATTTCTGTAGAAAGACTTGAATGAGTTGGAGTCTGAGACTCAGTTGAAGATGTGGCTTGATTGAGGGAGAATATCTCTGTGTGCATGTATCTCTCTGTCTCTCATATATACATGTTGGATATTGTCATAACTGTTAGTTTGCAAGATATAACTACATTTGTGTGCTTTTTGTTAGTGCTGTGTATTTATAAAATACTTTGTAATTGATACCTTTTACATTTAGTTATCTAATATTTTTGTTTTGTTGTGTGGGCTTCATTTACTAGATACCTTGTCGTGTCTTCCCTGTATCCCAAAGGCCTGTCACTGTGTTGGGCATAGAATGAGAGATTAAGTGATGGTATTAGTGAGGTTTAATTTTACTTAAGCTGTTAGTAATTTTTAGAGTAGTTAATTGATAAGTGATGTTTTCTTTGTTGTTTTCATAGCCTTCTCATGGTGTGAGCATCATTTTCATTACACAGTGAGAATTTGAAACAATTTCTATTGAGCTGTGTCTTGCTTCATTTCAAGTGTCATCTTCTTGTTCTGAATCTTTATAAGGAAATATAATACAGACAAGAAAGGGTATAGAATATAGAGTACCCTGAAGATTTGGTAGAAAATTATACTGAAAATACTAATTAATTACTAATTTTTAGATGAAAAATAATTGTTCTAAAATATTATTATGTTGCCTTATGTAGGAAATATAGGCATAAAGTAAACTAAATGGCAACTAAGACTGATGAAAATTTAGGTGCTTTATTTTGTATTATATTCACTTCTATGAGAGGTCAAACAGTGCCCACCTTCTGTGAAGAACCATTTAATTTAATGACTTTCAGAAACAAACACTTCGAAAATAAAGATAATAATGAAGTCCATAAAATTTTATGCTTTAGTGTTTAGGTAATTGCTTGTTAAATTAAGAAGGTATTTTTTTTCTGGACATGAGTATGCCCCTTTATTTTTTTGGTTAAGAATATAATTGAGCTTTTCTCTAATCTAGTTGAATTACATTTGGTCAATCAACAGTTACTATAATATTAATTTTAGTGGATTAATGTCACTCATTTATGACCAATTGAAGATAATGAAAAACTTGGCAATTATCTAATTATTATTAGGGAGGAAAATATGTGAGGATGGCCTGCTTTTGTTAGTGCAAATAAACAAAAAATATTTATGTGTTTTATAGAAATGAATTATGATTACACAGTAATTCAATAATATTGTTAATAAATGTTATTTCTAAAAGTATTTACTTAAATTTTTAATAAACTTATTTGACTAGAGCTGTTCACTTAAAGTAATTTTAAGACCATGCATTATATCACATTCATATCACAGTATGATAAAGATTTTCATATCTTAATTATTACACGTTTGCATTATGGATGTTTACATGCTCATGTTCTGAAATGGTGGGGTTGATAGTTATTGTATCATTTCATTAAGACAAGAAATATATGATGACAAGGCATAGATTCTTATAATATGCATATTTAAATACACAGTCACAGAATAACTCCTCTTATCTGTAACAGAATTTCCTTTTTACTGTCTGTGTTAACGAAAGTTTCTTTTTAACACAAATGTGCTCTCCTAATGTTATGAGAAAATGTGATGAGTTTCAAATATTAATTGCTTATATGAATGTTTAATACTGTTCTTCAGTGCAACTTTTATTTTCCTTCTATTAAGCAGATGGGCAGAAAGAAGGTCATAAGAGAAGCATCACCATGAAATGAATGTAAATTGTTTTACTGAGTAGACTTCATTTGTGTGAACAGAAAGCAAGTCCCCCAAAACCAATTTAATGGTCAGAAAAACTTTAAGGTCTAATACTTCAATCAATTCCTATGCTTTCTTTCTGGGATGAGCACAAATAGGTTTCTAAATGTGCATTAAAAAGTGAGTTGCTGAAATGCTGCATATTTGTGGTTCTGGATAAAAATTTTAAAGTGTTTTTAACCTATTGTGGGGTTCCCATTTCAAGAACGATATTACATATATTTATGTAACTGATCAAGTTCCTGAAAGTAAGATTATTTTTGTTGACTTAAAATAGGTTTTCATGAAAATTTGCTTTGAAAAAGATGAACAGGATTACTTGTATTTTGGGACTGTTAGAGGCTGTTAGAGTGCCTGTTTCCATTCCTGTTATCTTCGTGCTATGTGTTACATCAGCTAATTTCCTCATCCTGGGGCAAAATACCCACCAGAAACAGCTCCAGGACGGCTTAGTTTGGAGGTGCAGTCTGTCATGGTGGGCAAAGCCTGGTGAAGCATGAGGTCAGCATCATATTGTCACATTAAAGGGAGGAATGAGAAAGAAATGATTGCTGTTACCCACCTAGCTTTCTTCATTTTATTTGGCCCGGGATTCTAACCTATGCAATGATGCTGCCCACAGTTATGGTTGGCCCTAATTTTAAAACACCTTGGCATGCCAAGATATATGTTTCTATGGTGATTCAAAATCCTGTCAGGTTGACAACCAGAAATTAACCATCTGTTAGGAGAACTGAATAATATCTATTGTATTATTCTAAAAAGTCATAGTAATGTGATGATAATAATAGTGGAGGCCTATGGGAAAAGTTGTAAATGAGTTCCCACTCCCCAGCTATTTCAAGATGTCAAGCTAAACTTTCCTTGACATTTCTCAGTAATTTAAAATTTTGACTGATTTCTGGCATCCTTTTTCCTTAGTTTGGTCATGATTGGTTTGATGATGGTGACTGTTGTACTATCATTTTATTGAATTTTTTAAGTAAGGAAATGAGGCAGTTTACTGTTCAATTGAATGTACTTTGAGACCTATTGAATGTCAACTTTGTAGGTGCTAAACATATGCAAATAATTTGCATACCCTCCAAGGTCAATTTGTATGAATAATTTTCTGTTATGAACATGTTCTCTTTATATTTGAATTGTTTTAGTCAAGTAATTTGACTGTTAGCTAAATATGTATGGTGCTATAGTAGATTTTTCTTTTTTGTGATACGAGTCTTTCTTTGTATCCAGACTGTCCTTGAATTTGCAGTTTTATGTCTCTGAGAACCACGTGCTAAGATTACAGGCACAAGCCACCATACCTTGCAAACTATTAGATTAGCATATACTGTTAAAAAACAAATATTTTTTGAGAAAAAATGCCCAATACTTTATAGTCATATCAGTATATTGTGTGGAACTCTTAAAATATAAGCTTAAAATCAATGTTTCATAATTTCATTTATTATTCCTTCTACTAAGTTCTATTTAGTAGATTCATTATTCCTTTATTATTTTTTTATTATTTTTTAAAATATTTATTCATTTTCAAGAAGAGAGAGAGGAGAGAGAGAGAGAGAGAGAGAGAGAGAGAGAGAGAGAGAGAGAGAGAGAGAGAGAATGCACCAGGGCCACCACCTTGTGGGTCTGGCATATGTGGGTCCTGGGGAATTGAACCCGGGGCCTTAGGCACTGGAGGCAAGTGCCTTAACCGCTGAGCCATTTCTCCAGCCCTACTTTTTAATTATTTTTTTTTGCAGAACAAATTATTCTGTATCTACCCCTTTCCCACATTTATAATAAAAATGAGATAGGATTCTGTTTGAATGGATTCAGATATGGCTCTCAAGTCTTTGCAACAAAAGGCTAATGTACCATTGATTTTTCTAGTCACTCTTCATCACTTCTTTTTTTTTTTTATTGTCCATAATGAGTTACATTATTTAGTGGGCAAACAGTGAGTTGTTATCCCCAATTCCCCGATGACCCCCTCCCCCATCCCCAATCAGCTGGATATTTTCCTCCGTGGGTCATCTGGATCAGTCCTTGTGACAGGGGACCATGGATAGCCTAGTATTCAGCCAGGTTCTCCTGGCTTCTTCACCCAGTACTCACTAACTTCAGAGAAGTAGCAGAGTTTCTTTTTCTTTTTTGTTTTAATTTTGGTTCATCTTCACTCCCAAGCAGTTCTTTTTATCTGTCTTATATTTAGGGGCTAGGATGATTTCAATGATCCTACCTCTTCTGACCGCCTTAGCTTTGTGGTCAAGCTCTCCCTTGTATCCATTATTGGTGGGAATGTCAGAAGTAGGAGACTTCTACTTGATATGATGAGATTCTGCACCCCATCCCCTCTATGAGGGGAAGATGTCATGTTTTAACTCTTTCTCCACCTGCAAATTCTCTTTGCCTCTGCTTGTGTTTATCATTTCCTTGGGGAATTGCAAAGGAAGTGGTGGTTTGGCTTTTCCCCTCGTACTCACTTGTCATCATCCCTGTTAAGAAGGGTTGATGCAGAAACACAGATCTCACCTCAAAGTGAATAAGACAGAGTTTATTCTGGAGCTGATATTAGTGACAGTGGCCTGAAAGCATGGATTCAGGTTGCCCCAAATACTGTATTCCAACATGGTCACAATTTCAAGAAGCTTTTATAGCAACAAAAAATAGTCATATATTAAGGAACTTATAAAATACACTTGTGGAAACATCTGGTAGGTAGTTTACAACAAGGTAGTGAAATCTCTGCTATAGGTTTCAAATGCTGTCTGATGTCATTCTGAGCTTTTAGGTTGGTGGAAGCAAGATGTCTGTTAAGATGTTCCAAAAGGATTTACTTGAGAGTCACTGGAATATCAGGAAAATCTTAGAGGTGGGCTAGTAAGTGGGTCAAAGATAGCCCAAGATAATTTGGTTCTTGAGCCACAACATTCCAGCTTTCTACAACCATAGTCTTGTAGTTTCTTTAACATAGATATATCTTTTTTTCTGGGAACTTTGGTTCACAGATGATTTTCAGGCTTTTTGGCCATACCATCTTTATTCTGCATACTTAGTGGTGGGACTATGGAAGAAAGCTTGTAAATGAATTTAACTACCCAGCTTTTTCAAACTATCATTTGAACCTCACTTGACATGACCCAGGATTATCAAAATTAACTTATTTCTTGTCTAATTTATTCTCTGTTTGGCTACAATATATTCTTATATTTACTGAGCATAAATTTCCCATATTTTGATTTCATGTTTCCTGGGGCCTTATGGCTTCAGCTTCTTATAGATCAATTATAATGATCAACACAACATTGCAGTTTAAACACATTGTACCAAACACAAATGCAACTAATTTATAAACTAAGACTCATATGACCTACCTCAGTTAAACTGTGATGATAAAAATAATTTAAAGAGATACAAGATAAGAAATGAGTTAGTATAATTTCTAAATCTCACAATAAAAAAATAGCCCAGGTTCACATCTAGATAGGTTTAATGCAGAAGTCTCTCAGACTTTTATAGAAGAACTGAAAGGACTACTTCTCAATTATTCCATAAAATAGACAAAGAGATTACTCCCTAACTTCATATTCAAAGCCAGCATTATGATAATAGCAGAACTATATAAGATACACATAAAAAGAAGTCAAATAACCAGTAAATATTTTTAAAATATCCAACATCTTTAGCTACCAGGATAATGCAGACTATAACTTCTTTCAGGTTTCATTTCATCATGGTCCGATGGGTATCATCAAAATTCAAATGAGAACAATTGTTGGCAAGTGTCTTGAGGGGAGAGGAACCCTTATTCACTGTTGATAGGAGTGTAAATTGATAAGGCCACTTTGGAAATTAGCACAGAGGATTCTCAATAAGGAAAAAGTAGATCAACCACATGACCCAGGTTTACCACTCTTGGACATGTACCCTAAGGATTCTACACTTTAATGTAGAGGCACTTGCTCATCCATGTTTATTGCTGCTCTATTCATAGTAGCTAGGAAATTAACCTATACATCCATGAACTGAAGAATGCAAAATGAAGATGTGGCAATATGCACAATGAAATTTTCTTCAACTCTAAAGAAAAAAAATGAAATTATGAGATTTGTAGGACAATGGACGTTTCTGGAAAATATGCTAAGTGAGGTAATACAGGTTTGGAAAGACAAACAATGAATGTTTTCTCTTCTATGGAGGTCCTACCATTGAAGTTTTAGGTTTGTATGTAAGTGGAGTAAGAACCATTAGTAGAGATCCATTAGCTAGAAAGGGGCCATGATAGAGGAGGAGGGGGTCAGGATAGATAGTGGATTCTTAAATAGGGGGACATAAAACTGGTACTGAAATTACTAAAGGGTCAGGGAGAGAGAAGAAAAGTGGAGGATTAACTAAAACTGAAGAGAATATGAATAAGCCACATGACAACCTACTTCTTTATTAGTTAAAAATATAATTAAAGAAATTTAGAGTGTTTGGACAAAAAGTAGCTCAGAGGGATGCAAAATGATATCCCAGAATCTAGAGGTTGTTACAGAAAAATATCTTGTGTCAGGGGTAGGTGGGATACCTCCTAGTGAGTTGTTGGTCAGGGAGGCACATGAGGCCTCCAAAACAACAAGTTATTGTGTATTCTCTTAGTTGCCCACCAAAGCCACATGACAAGACCTTATTGCTGAAAACATCACTTGTTTTGGTTGTAGTAAACTTAGAAATTAAGCTTAAATTTAGCTGGAAACCTCTTCCTGCTAACTAGCTGTCAGAGCACTGGATAGTGCTATGTAGGTTACTGGGCGAGCAAAGTCAGCAACAATTAAACTAGCAGTGGACCCTGGAAAGATGTGTACACTGATGCAATAGTGGTAAGAATATTATGAGGGTAGCAACTAGTCTCTGATTAGATGTGAGGCCATATATATATGAAATTTGTCAATAAAAAGTTAAAAATTGGATATGACAAGATGTGACCATGATGAAACTTCCCATTGAGATTACAAGCCAAAGTGCACCCTTTTCTCTGATGGTGTGTTTCCTCTAGGTAACTAGAAGATAACTGCCACAGAACAGTGGGGAGGAGAAACCCATGGGGCCCTTGCTGTAACAAACCTGACCCTTCTGTTTTTAGTCATTGAGAACTTTTTTTTTTTGTAGGAGGAATATAGAAATATTTATTTAGAACTTTGGAGTAAAGAAGCTTTATAATGCTCTTACCAGAGCTTAATCGCTAAAATGCAGAAAGAAGTGTAAACTATGGAGACTTATTTTATGAGCTTTTAGAGAGACAAGAGGACTTAGGAATTGGGCTAGAGGCAGTTTGTGTGTAGGGGCTGGCTTCATTGTATCTATGTCCTGAGCAAAGTTGAATTTAAAATAATTGGCAGGTTTGTTCTGTGGAAGAACAAGCAGAGCGGAAGGATATGAGATCAAATTTGGGACAAAAGGACATATGAGCAAATAACAAACTTAAGGCCTATCGACTTCAGCCATGTCAGTGGCAGTTAAAGACTTAGTGACATTGAGGTTGGACAAGAATCTCTCCATTGGGATAACAGCTAAGATGGCCCGAGAGCCAGACCCAACCCAGCGAAGGTTTCAGTTAGGAGTTCTGAGGCAGGTGCCTGAGGGAAGAATGCTAAAGGAGTTTCCTGCTCTTCAACATCAGACTTCATCCTCCCTTGGAGAAAGAAAAAGAAATTGGCAGTGTTGCCTGCCTGGTACTTATTTTGGAAGCATTGAGAGAGAAATAAAGGGTCATGGAGTTAACCACAGACCCAGGTAGATGCTGGGGCAGGTGTGAGGCAGGGTTGAAGTCCTTAAAAGGAGACCCTGTAGACCATTATGTAAAGCTGTGGAGATGAACCACATATGTCAATGTGGAGACCCTAGGATTTGGAGGTCCTGGGTCTATGGGATAGCCACCGAGTAAAGCTTCTTTTCTGGGTTGAAGCTGCCTGGGCTGCAAGCAGCACAGCTGGAGGGGTGGAGTTACCAAAGCCTTTTAGAGAGCGATTTCATTATACAGGTGCCAGACATGGAGCTATGGGATTTGGTGTTTGCCCTTCTGGTTTTTCATCTTGCATTGACCAACTCTTTCCTTGAAATCTACCCCAGACCCTGACACCATTCCTTATTTTTTGGAATGGACTGTACTCTGTGCCAATACATGTTGGAAATTATAATTCACACATTGATTTTACAGTTAAAAGATTCCATTGAGTCTCAGATGAGACTTTGGACTTTTGAGCAGTGTTGGGACTGGTAAAGATGATGCAGACATTTAAAATTGGGGTGAATATATTTTGAAACGTGAAATGGCCTGCTTCTAACTAGGACTTTGGTTGGAATGTAGTGATTAGAAAGTCAAATATTCACATAGCTTTATGTGTTTGTAGTGAGGCTTCATCCTAGCTCCCCGGTTGATGGATACTGGCAGGTGGAACCTTGCTGGATGAGGTGTGTCACTAAGGGTGGGTCTTGGAATTTTATAGTCCATCCCTACTTGCTAGTGCCATGCAGCTCGCTCTTGCTGCATCTTCCTAGCTTATGTGACAAGATATGACACCTGGCTGGCTGTTCTTGCCATGTTTTCCCTGCCATGTTGAAACTTCCCCTTAAGACTATCAGATAAAATCTTTCTTAAAAATGGTCAAAATATATATGCAAAAAAGAATGTTAGAATCAAATAATGCATTAAACAATACACTCTGAGCTACTCTAAAGATATTCTTGAAGTAGTTGGGAAATTGCTTACTGCTAACTCCACAGTCAGTCAGTGATAACATTAACATTAATGATTTTTGCTTGAATTGTTGATTTCTGTAAAAAATATCATTTGAAAAGATTTATTACATTGCAAGTAGTTTAATATTAAAATACAAAGGTAGACTTTTGTTTTAGTCAGCTTTTTCCTTGCTGGCACTAAGAACCCAGACCCAAAGCAGCTTATGGAGGAAAGGGTTTATTTTGGCTCACAGACTCAAATGGAAACTCCATGATGGCAGGAAAAATTATGGTACAAGCAGAAGGTGGGCATCACCTCTGCCATAGCAGGTGGCAAACAGCAGCAGGAATGTGTGCCAAACCTGGCAAGGGGAAGCTTGCTATAACCCCTATAAACCTGCCCCAAACAACACAACTCCAATAAGGTTCCAATTCCAAAACTGCCATCAGCTGGGCATCAGGCATTCAGAACACATTGTTTATGAGGGACACTTAAATCAAACCACAACTTTTAAGGAAATTATCTAAGTGTTATAACAAATTTTGTGCACAAATGAGAAAGTAAATCTGAGACTTAATAACCTTTGAGACAGTTTTTATCAGTCATTGCATACCATGGATGTATAGCAGCCATTATACTAGTCGTTATGAAAACAATGTCTCTGTATACTGGTTTCTGATATTTTTGTGGTGATAACATGTCAGTTAAAAACTGTCATAGTTCTGTAGTTTTTAAAATCCTTAAAGCAAATTGGGGGTGTAGCTTAGCTGGAAAACATACCTTTTCAAATTCATAGTTTATCAAATTAATTGTTTCTCTACATTGTTAACTCGAGTGTGTTTAGAGTAACCGTGTAAGTGCATCTCTGGGCAGTATCTCTGAGGGTGTTTCCAGAAAGTTTTAACTGAGGGCGAGGTGAAAAGTGGTAGCACCATTCCTTGGGCTTGGGTCCCAGACTGAAGGAAAAGGAGGAAGTGGGCTGGGAAGAAGGCTCAGTGGTGAAGACTACATCCTGTGAAACCATGAGGAGGCCCGGGAGACTCCCACATTGAACCCCACATGAACAGCTGAGATGGTCTAGTGTACCTTTAACCCACCCCCTAGGAAAGCAGAGACTGAAAATCTCCAGATCCTAAACAAATTAAAACAAAACACTCCAGTAGTGTCTGTGATTAGTAGGAGGTTCTGGTTCATTCAAGTAAGAACTGGTAAAAGAGTGAGGATGTGTGACAATCAACATTTCCTCCACTCATTTTGGGTCAGATGAATTAAATTAATTATGAATATTTTATTAATTGGACATATTTACATTAGATAATTACATTAACATGTATTTGCATTGGACATTTTATTACATTGGACATATTTCCATGTGATGAAATCTAAACATTTGTAAGTAAAGATCAATAAAGCTTATCAAAATTTGCTCTTGATGGTGTTAGAAGAAGCTTCAAAATTGGGTCAGCATTGCTTTCACCACCACCACCTGTATTTTCATTACTATCAAGAAGTCATACTGATCACCATATGCTCCTTGAGACTTGACCTTGTCAAGTGAACTCTGGCAGCATCCCAGGAACTGCTTCTCGATGATTTCACGGACAAAGCTTAAAGCAGAAATCTATGTGTGCATTTATTGTATGTGAATCTTGAAGAGGGAGATTCCTTCTATTCCAGCCCTGGTGTGGAATGCCAGTCATCTCTAATTCAGGTCATTTTTCAGAGTGTGAGTCTCAGTGAAGGAGCTTTGTATTAGTTCTTTCTTTCATTATAAAACACTGTAATAAAACCAACATAATATGGAAGCTTCACATGGAAATTTGGATAAAGACTGGCTGCTTGCTTTATGCCAGGAATTTTCAGAATACATATCTAATTAAAGAATATTTCTATAAGGCAGCATTGATAGTTACAGCTTATAAATTTCTAGCAATATGATCCACTGTTGGTATTTATAGTTTATGAATTAACGGAAATTTGGGTTTTCAAAAATTTCCATGCTTCTCCAATTTTCAGAAACAAGGAGCACAATATATTCTATGTAACACCTCAGAACTTCAGAATTAATTTCAGTTTTCTTTTATTTGTAATTATTCTAAATTACTCTGTTTTATATTTAAGTTTGTAAGTCAAACAAATTCTCTTTGAAAGTAGGTGGGATATGGTAGCATATATTTAATTTCAGTTTAGTGAGATTAAATGTAAGTAAATCATCATTTGCAGCTACAGGTATTGTTTTATACCTATCCCCTGACACCTTGTATTCCTATGTGTTGGATATGATCCTTCAATGAGAAGTTCAGTGGAACCTTTTCCTGTTATTCTTTGACATGTTGAACACTAAAATTGATTCAAAGAAAAATATGTTTTTTTTTCAGAAAGAAATATTAGTTTTCAAAGTTGTTATTATTTCTTTTTAGCAAGGCTAAAGAAGATCTAATGAAAACTCAGAAACAACGTGATTTTCATCGAATGCACCACAAGCGAATAGTACAAGAAAAAGACAAATTGGTTAATGACCTCAAAGGGTAAATTCTCATGCTTTTTGTCATATTATTAAAGTTTTATTAATTAGTGATGAGAAGTTTTGCTATAGCATAACACATTTATTCTGTGCATAGTATGTGTTTGAAGCACAAAGATGAAGTTTAGGTGCTTGCTTTGAGGGTGGGATTACTATAGGAGTATGATAGAAAGAGGATTTACGTACATATATAATAAAATATACACTGTTGCTGCTGTCAGGCAAGATGTAGTCCTTCCATTAGACTAATGCGTATGAGTGGTGTCAAGGATATATTCTCAGAGGAACTGAACTCTAAAGAGAAAACAGAGAGGTGGTGTGGGTTCAGCATTACTCTTGGAAGATGCCTTATCCTGTGCAATGTACCCCCGTCACCTAGGAGATGGAATGATCTCTAGATTATAAGGACAGATGTGGCATTCCAGGGTATGAGGCATATTCTAATAACCTTGAATTCAGGATAATATGAGAAAGTGTTTTGGAGACATTATGAAGTTTTACTTTCCTTCCTTAATTTCCTTTATGCTCCCAACAGGAAATGAGTTTTGTAACCCTTAGTTAATGTTGCCATTTGCTTGTTGGAGAGGAGTGCTAGCCAACAGAACTTTTTTGTATTGAAGAAAATAATTTATATCTGTGTCATACAATGCTATAGACACTGAGTTCCTAAATATCATACTTGTTAAATTTTAGTATACTTAAAAGAAACAGTAGTATAATTCACTTCTTATAAAATTTATCATTTCAGATTATATTCTTTTTATATCCTCTCAAAAACCCCATTGAAAACATCCACATTATCCTGTGATTCAGCCATCCTCAAATATACTCAGAAAGTCTTCATTCCCTCATTTGGTCATTGGCAATAATGTTTCCACTTAATCCTGATGAATCGCTAATATACATTTTCTAAGAACCTAAAACAAAACATCCACGATGCCCTCAGAGTAGTGAAACACTCATCATCAATTTAATCATGAGTGAGCATTATTTCTAAGGAATGTGTCTCAGAATAAATCATCACTAATGCATACTGCTTTGATTCCTGGCTAAGTTATGGGTGGAGTTCTCTTTGTCATCCTTTATATATATATATTTTATTTTTAGACCTGTATTCCTTGACACTATTATCAACATATAGTTTTATTTTCAGTATATTGTTTAATTTGTCAATCACTTTTGTGATATTTCTCATTCAAAATGAATGTCTCCTTATGAATATACTTACTTTTAGAATTTTCAACCCAATAGAGAAATCATAGGAAAAATGAATTCTAAATTACTTTGGGACCTCATAAACAGAATATGCATTCCAATAGAGTCAATTGAGCTTCTCTGAATGCTGTGGCTTTCTTGATTTCAGCCTTGTTCTGCTTCTAATTCTTTGAACAGAGAACAGCAGGGCTACATCTCATCAACAGGTTAGATGCCAAAATGAAGGGAATTTGTGTTATTAGTATTTTCCTTAAAATTTTTAACTGTACATAAAGTGTAGCACATATGATTTTGTTTATAATTCTATGCCTGAATATGTTTAGAAACATGTGTTTTATGGCAATGTGTAGCAAAGTACTCAACACATTGATGAATATATGAAGGAATTGAAATACTTTGATTTTTAATTTATTTGTGGGAGTGTGTATATTTTTGTGTGCATGTGTTTGTACAGGCACACTCATGTGGAGTTCTGAGGAGAACCTTGGGGTGCTCAGCTGTCTCCTTCATTTTGCTGTGGATTCTCTCGTGTCTTGCTGCTGTACATGTTTGAGGTTTTGAGTGACCCTGAAGCCTCGTTTGGATGCTTGATCCTCAGTTTGTAGTACTATTTGGGATATTTGTGGAATCTGTGGGAGATGGAGCTGTGTGGAAGTGTGCCTTGAGGTGTTACAGTCCAGCTCCACTTGGTGCTCTTGGCCTTTCTACTTCCTCCCTGCTGATTCGAAGACATGACATGGTCTGTCTGCCCCTGCCATGCTTTTACTACCATGATAGACTTTCTCTTAAAAGTGTAAGCCATCATAAACCCTTTCCTTTCATAAGCTGCTTCTGTTCCAGTATTTTGTCCCAGCATTGAGACGGTAACTGATACAAGAGGTCATGCTAGCTGGCCTGTCAGCTTCTGAATTCTCTGACTCTGCCTTGAATGGCCTAAGTGCATCATGATTATAGATACATGCACCACTCTGTATTCTGGCTCAGGTCAGTAAGTTTACATGAAAGTATGTTTAATTATTGCACAATTTCCCCAGTCCCCAGTTATTTTTGGCACACATATGTGTGTGTTGTACATGCTTGTGTGAATGTGTGTTCATATCTGCACACACATACACATTCACACCACACAAATACACACACATGTACATGTACAGGTGGAAGTCAGAGGTTGACACTGGATGTCTTCCTCAATCACTTCCACCTTTTTTTGGAGACAGGATCTCTCAATGAATCCAGAGCTCACAGTATTACCTAGATTAGTTAGGCAGCAGGCACCTATGGATTCTTCTGTCTCCACTTTTCAGCGTTAGGATCATAAATGTGAACCACCATTTCCAATCAGGTCTTCATGCTTAATGGCAAAAGCATTTTACTGACTTAATTGTTTCCACAGCCTGAGATTAACAGTTAAATGTTTACTTTGGTTTTTATCTCTTGCTGTTTTGAGAATTATTAACTTAATTCTCATTACATACTGTAGCTTTAAGCTTTATTGCTGTCATCAATGAGACACTAGGATTTTGAAATCAATGATTTTTATAAATAATTTCATAAAATGAAGAGTGTTAAGCTGACTGGTGATTGTCCTCATCAGAAGTCTGAGCAAGGAGCATTTCCAGACTGCCTTCTGCAAGGATTTTTTAGGCAAAACCCACCAAGACCACCTCTTATTATCATCTTAAGCAAGCAGCTTTCAAAAGCAGAACTTCATCAT
The DNA here is from genome assembly GCA_004024765.1 of Zapus hudsonius. Taxonomy (NCBI): domain Eukaryota; kingdom Metazoa; phylum Chordata; class Mammalia; order Rodentia; family Dipodidae; genus Zapus; species Zapus hudsonius. The sequence continues at coordinate 76,805 of PVHP010002303.1, forward strand.
TGGCTGAGATTATGAGTCAATATCAAGTACAGAATTAGATTTAGACATATGAGCTATCAGAAAGTGTCTGTTGCAGTCATCTTTCTAGTTGCTGCGCAGAAAGAACCCAAACAAAAGCGGCTTGTTGAGGAATGGGTTTATTTGGCTTACGGACTCGAGGGGAGACTCTATTCTGGCAGGGAAAATGATGGCATGAGCAGAGGGCTGGACATCACCTCTGCCACAGCACTGCAAACAGCGGCAGGAAGGTGTGACAAACACTGGCAAGGGTAAGCTGGTTTAAAACTCCATAAGCCTGCCCCCAACAACACAGCTTCATCGAGGTTGTAAAACCCAAACTGCCATCAGCTGAGGATCGATCTATCAGAACACATTCAATTGTTTGTGGGGGACACCTGGATCAAACCATGACAGTGTCCTATTCCTTAATTTTCCTGTATTATAGTTAAGTCAGAGGGGGCTCTTTCATTTCTGGTAAATATTCTCTAACAGGTAAACAGTTCCTGGCAAGGCTCAATAACAGAGGTGAGAAGTTGCAGTTAGTTCTGGACCAGCATGACTGATCACAAGCACTCCCATTTCCCCAAATCCTTCTTTTCTATTCTTTCCAAACATAAACCATAACCCTGTTTTTCATATTTATGTCAACAATGAAGTTTTTAATTCTTTGCTAAGGAAGAGGTTTTGCCCCTTCAAGCTTCTGTTACAGCGTGGCAGTAGTCTGGTCAACTATGTTTAGGAAGTGTATCTCTTCTGAATTGAGTTTTGGAAGATGATACCAGTCAGAATTTCATTTATTTCTTCCAGATTTTCCAATGTTATGGAATGTAGGTTTCTGAAATATGCCCTAATATTTCTTTCCAATTTCCCTAGTATCAGTTGTGATATCTTATTTTTATTTCTAATCATATTGCTTTGAGTCTTCTCTATTTTTTTTTGAGACAAGGTTTCCCAATGAAGTTTGAACTCACTGATTCCACTAGACCAGCTGACAAAAAATCCTCAGGAATCCTCTTGACTCCACCTCCCCATGCTACAGGACAATGCTACCTTGCTCAGCTATCACATGGCTTCTGGGGTCCACTGAGTCATCTCCCAGCTCCCCAGATATTTTTATACTTATTATATAAGGTTACTCAAAGCCATTTCCAAGCCAATACTTTTAATGCAAATGGCACTGTGGTTCAGTTATCCATTATTTCTTAACAGTTTTTGATTAAAATATCTACAAAGTTTTTTTTTAAAAAATTTTATTCCAGCTTTTTGAGATAGGATATCATGTAGCCCATGGCTTCAGCTTCACTGTTTAGCAGAGTCTTGTTTGAATTTCTGATCCCCCCTGCTTCTACCTCCTAAGTACTGGGATAACACAGGTGCCCATCATTCCTGGCTTGCAGTAGTCTTTAATTTTAAAGAACCATCATACTTGAAAAAAGCAAAACACAGTGGTAGGAAATAGAAACCTCGATAAGGCATGTGTGCCTCCCCTTCTTGTTCTTCACCCATTCCCTGTTTACTATTGACATTATGTATAAATAATGTTTGTGCACTTCTTGGCTCTGGTGTCTTGACCTTTAGGTGGCTACTAATTTTTATTCATAAGTACACAAAAATGGAATAAAAGAAAAGAGAGTTTAGATGTTAGTTGGAAATCAGTAGCAATTTAACTATTTTACCCTTTGATACAATTGGTCTTTTATGTTTATAGGCTGAAGTTACATTATGCATCTTATGAACCAACTCTCAGAGTATTGCATGAGAAACACCATGCTTTACTGAAGGAGAAAATGCTGACTTCTTTGGAAAGAGACAGAGCTGTTGGAAAGGTGAGGAAAGACACTTTCACAGTAGTTAGAAACCATTATTAATTTTTTATAAGTAGAAATATTGTTTTTGTGTCTGAGATAAATTATGAAACATTTTCTCTATCAATCCTCATGTAAAATTCCTTTAGAAGCAACAAATAAAGTATATTATTATTTAAAAAAACCTATAGATATTACTATTAAATTAACTGAAACATAAATTAATAGGAGATGTAGAAATTGTGAGACAGCTAATCACATTGTATATCCAACCAGGAAGCAGAGAGAGATGAATGCTAGCAGTCAGCTAAATTCCATATTTTTTGTGCAGTGTAAACCCTAGCACATGAAATGATGCTGCCAACATCCACACTGGGGCTTCCTTCCACAATTCATCCAGAGGATTGATTTCATGGTAATTCTAAATCCTGTTAAATTGACAATGAAGATTAACTACACAAAGCTCTCATACTTCCTCTGGGTTGTTGGCATCTGTTTTTGTTACCTGAGGGAAATTATCTCAGCCTCTCATTTGCTGGTGACTAGGGACAAGTTATATTTCTGGAAACATCCCTAGGTCCCTTGTCCCTGCATATTGGTGATGCCTTAAGTTTCAACAAGGGCTTACTGAGAACATTTAGGCCACATACAATTTTTGAGTAGGAAATAATTCCTCAGTGGCTTAGTAGGAAAAAATTGAGGATTTGGAGTGATGAGCATGAGTCTCAATTGTGTATAATATAGACATGTAGTCATTTAGGTCATATATATATGTATATATTAATATTACTCACATATTAAACAGAGATGAGTTACTTACCTTATGACTAATCTATGAAATGAAAAATGCTGAAAAATTATTTAAATCTTTGAATTATGCATACTACAGTTTACATGTACAAAATCTATATAATCTACAGTTGGTTTTATTTTTCCTTTAACACATTATCTACCTGGTGACAGCTAGCCAGATATTTGGGGGTCTACACAACCTCTTTGAGTTTAACACTGGATATAAGAAGATAAAATTGATTATTTATCTAGAAAATAGTTCTATGTTAGTTTTCAAATCTTCAAATGACATTATTCTTAGTATAAGACCACTCAATTAGTCCTAAGGCCCGAGATCTAAGTGCTGTCCTTTGCCAGTGTTTCCCATGTTCTTGGTGCTTAGGAGCTTTGTTTTGTGTGGTTCTTTCTGTCCAGTAGGTTAAATGTGAACATTTCTATGCATCCCACTGAGGTCTGCGGAGGCTTATGATTTCCATTGCAACTAAAATCTTTATGGAGTTTGCAAAGAAGAATTTTCAAACACTACCCGAACTGCACTATACTTTTTAGAACCAATACAAAATATGAAGACCTCTTTAAGACTCTGTCAGAATGCTGAAATTATTCCCTGAGAAACTAGTAGTTTCTGCATTCTATACTTGGAAGAGGTTCAAATTATATACCTTTATTTGGCTTTTGTGCCAACTATTATCACTTGCGTATTTTAGCTTGAAAATCAAATCCACATGTTCATGTCTGGCCTATTGTTTCTCCTTTCTCAGATGAAGAACTTTGCACTTTATTCCACTACATGGGCTATGTTCCTGTATATCCCCATGTCTCTCGGCCCATGTTCACACCTGTTTTTACAGGGTAATTATTAATGCTTCCACTTTGTCCTAAAATAATCCAAATGTAAAAAATATTTACTGATGGAAAAATTCTACACAGTTATTTCTTGCTCTTCTAAAATGGCACAGTTCAGATTACAACCGCAGGAGGGTCAGATTCAAGTCTAAGATGTAATGGCTCCTTCCACTGTGCTGCCACTGTGGGTGGGGCCGGCCCTAGACACTTGATGATCTTTATGAGTTGTCATTCACAGGTCACTTGAAACTGGATGTATAAACCATCATTCTTGGGATGAGTTCTGAACATGATTGCTGACATCACCACATTTTAGTTTAAAATCTAAAATCAACATGCATGATTTGTAAAGTCTATGCCATAATGTGAGTTCATAGTTACAGGGAAGTCTGTGAGTATCTACTATCTATATGAAATTATATGACTCTTGATTGGCTCAGTCCAAATGAGCAACTGACCAACATGACTTTCAGATGCCACAAAATTATAATCCCAAAGCCAAATAACATTTTTCCCCCTATTAGGGCACAGAATAAATTTCTAGTCCTGTCTATTTTCTAGACATGTGTGGAGGACCATCAAGTCTACCAATTCATGAACTGACTCTGTTTGGATAGCCTCCACATAGAGACTGATCTCTGACCAAGCAATCTTTTGTTATTGGACTAATTTATCATATATACTCCTGAGTGTATGACCATTATAGTCTTCTAACACAAAACCATTAGTATGTCATGAAGCCATTAAGAATATTTGTACAGTGAAAATTTTTTAAGTATATTAAAAGGAAGGTGCCCTAAGATTGCATATGGAGAATATATCACTTTTATGTTTATTTTTAATAACTATATCCAGTATTGACATATTTATATTCTGTGAATTTACTTTTAACCAATACTTTTAATGTGTCAGTTAAGAGCATTAAGAAGCATCTGCTATTTTCTATCAGGATTATTGATTATTACTTCCTTAGAAACATCTTAATTAGCAAGTATATTATTGTTTCTCTTTAAATATACTATCCTTGTATAATGAAGTATCAGATTCAGAAATTTTAATGTATTCAGTTTGTATCTCAATGAAAGTATACCTTATCATTAACAACAAAAATCTAATCAGTGTTTGCTGTCAAATTTCTTTAGTAGATAACAGTGAATTAATTTGTTTATGTAAAATTTAAAGAAAAAATCCTATATTTTCAAATTTTAGGTTTCCAAGTTTACTGAAAATGCTGTTAAAAATTATGAATTACAATTTCATGATTTAAAAAAGGTAATATTATTTGTTAGTGTATTGTGATGATTAAGCTTTATTGTTAACTTGCTTGGACTTTGAATCACTATGGAAACATACAGGGTATTTCTATGAGCATGTTAACAGAAAGGTTTAACTAAAAAGAGGACACACCCACCCTGCTTTCATGTGGTCAACACTAACCCATAAACCAGAGTCCAGGACCAATAAAAAGGAGAAAGATTTCTAAGCATCAGCACTTATCTTCTCCTGCTTCCTGACGACAGATGTAATGTGACCCATTCATTAATGCATGCTCTTACACAATACCTGCCCTTCCATAGTGTTCCACAGCCCTCACACCATGAGCCAGAATCAATACTTGCCTAAGTTGCTTTTATCAGGTGTTTTGTCACAAAAAAAAAAAAAACACCAAAGTGACTAATGTTACCTAGCAGTGGGACCACTGCAACCACAAACTTGATCATGTGGTTCTTAGGCCTTTTGAATTAGTTGACAGGAAGAATGTGGAAGAGTTTGGAGTTTGGGGCTAGAAAAGTCCCTGGATAATATAAGCAGAGCTTACTCTGTCATTCTGGTGTGAGTTTAGAAACAAGAATGTGGATAGAACTGCAGATAGTGAAAGCCTAGCTGATGAGTTTTCAGAAGTGGGGAAAAACAATCTATCATGAATTGGGTAGAAGCCATTCCTGTTATATTCTGGCATAGAATCTGGCTGCATTCTCCCTGTTTCCTGAGACTGTGAGAGAGGCTGAATTCAAAGTAATAAACTAAGTTGTTTGGCAGAGAAAATTTCAAGATAGTATAACATCCAGGATGAAGTGTCATCCTCACTACTCTTATTCACTTGAGAGAGAGAGAGAGAGAGAGAGAGAGAGAGAGAGAGAGAGAGAGAGAGAGAGAGAGAGAGAGAGATTGTTAAAGGAGTATGATTTAAAATTGCAGAGAAGGTGAGTGTGGAGAAAGCAGCTATAAATAAATAAGAGATTAGTACTATTAAAACCCACTTCAGGCTCCACATATGCTAGTAGGAAAGGGGCTTTGTGGGCAACTTCCCACCTATCAAAGCCTCCGGCATGGTAACATGCAAACTGAAAATGCCACCACAGGCATCCCCTGCTTGGAAATCACCACCTAGAGAAGTAGTTCCCTAGTCTCAGCAGATTTTGAACTTCTAGGCTTTGGAACATAAAGCAGCACATGTTCCGAAGCATTCTTGAAATGTGTGAGATCTCAGGTAAAGGAAATCAGCCAAAGGTTTTATTATGGTTGGATGTTGGGGCCTAAGACTAGACCTAATGATCAAATACAAGAAGTGTTCTAGATGAGCTCCTGGAACATAAATGTAAACCAGTGAAAAGTAAATGTTAGTTCACATTAACATATTATTATTGGTTTGTTACTTCTGAATATCTGATGTTAACCTTGAAACAGAGCAGGCATGCTATATAGGAACTAGTCTATAAACTTAAGCTATTCTCAACAAGACTTTTATTTAAAAAATGACAATCCATTTTTTTCTCTAAGAATAGATATTAAACTGTCACTTTTTAACCCAAGAATTATATGAGCAACAATCTGTTGGTTAGATTGTACCTACTATTTTCTACTAATATAAAAATATTGGGGGCTGGGGATATGGCTCAGCAGTTAAAGCCTCTTGCTTGCAGGGCCTGCCAGCCTGGGTTCCATTCCCTAGAACCCACGGAAAGCCAGATGCCCAAAGTGGTGCTGTGCCTGAAGTTTATTAGCTGTGGCAAGAGACCCTGGTGCACCCACATATCCTCTCTTTCTCAGATTAAAAAAAGATTAAAAATCTAAGAAAAGAAATATTGGTACTCAGTGATAGTAATGTATATAACTGAATATAATCAAAGTGTTTTTATGTTTACATAATCATATGAGACTTTAAATGTTGAATTTTAAAGCTAAGTCTTTTTCAGGATATATAGGTAAAAAGCCATGCAACTCAGATAAGAAGTGTTTCTACTTAAAAAGACATGTTTAATAAACATGGATTATCTGTGGATAGAAAGTGAGCTAAGAGATATGGATATAAAAATATCCTCTGTATTTTACTTTCTGAATACTTATCTCGTAGTTGGTAGATATAAAGCCAAGGTGTTGTGAAGGAATTTAAGCAGAGGAACAACCTTTTCTCAAAGTAGAATTCAATAATTATCAAAGTGTATAAAGAATATTGTTGATTCAGTAAAGTATATGCAGAATGCATGTTTCTGATGCTTAGTATAGAGGGTAATTAATAATTACCTGTGATTGAATTTTAATTAAAAATAATGCTGTCCTTTTGTTAAAGGATGTTTAATTTAAAAAAAATCTAATGGTTAATTCAAGAGAGATTAATATATCTGGTATTTTGCCAATAATTTTCAGTTATTACATTTTATTTAATCCTTTACTATTCATTTATTATATAATTCCATATTTTTGAATTGTTTTCTTTTAGATTTCTGGGCTCCAAGCAACATTGAAGAACATAGATGTAGGGCACTGTATCCACATTCCTAACCGTGGAGGTAAAAGGAAAAATCATAGGAATCTCTCTTTTGTTTATAATTACCTGAAGATTTCTCAACAAATAAATGCATGTGTCTAGCACTATGGAAGGACTCCTGGTTTATTCATGATGGAGTGACACAGTGTCAGACTAGCCCTTTTGCATGTCTCTCAAATTATATTACATAGGAGAGGCAACTAATTTTAGGTATTGTTAAGCAGACATCACAAGCCATAGAAGACACACAACAGAAATAAAATGTGTTAGGTGAACTTTACAACCAATCATGGTTTCATTCCTGAGAAAGTTTCCAAACCAAGCTTCATGGAGATGGCTGCGATGAAGAATATGGCAGCCCTGAATTTAAAGAAAGATATTGTACTGCAGAGTTACTGAAGCAACTAGAATGTGTAGGAAAGGGCCCCAGAGAGAGAGAGAGAAAGCTGCAAGTAAAATGAAGAGTCACCTCAGCTGTGAAGCAGTCTAATATGAGTCCTTAGCTGAAGGCTGGACTTACATGTGCACAGCAAGGCTATTGAAACTTGCTGGAGGAATAAAGTTCTCCAGGATTATGTAGACTAGAAATCGTCAAGGTCAAGCACTGTAGAAGACATTGCAAGTCTAGCTATGCTAATGTGTTATTAACAACACAGTAATGTTTACTGAACTGTACTCATCCTATAAACCCAGAGCCAAAGCTAACATAGGTTTCTGAGAGGAGACAAAGAGTGTTGAGTTTGAATCTTTCTCTTAGAGGGCCTTGGAAAATTACCCAGCACAGCATAAAGCTAAGCCTTGAAGTTCAGAGTGAACTAGAACAAAATCAGCTTCTGTGAGAAGACAATCTCTCAGAATCCTTATAGTTTGTTCTTATCTTTGGTAAAAAAAATTATAAATATGGATAGGAAGATATGGCACATACTCAAAACAAAAACAAAGGAAACTGATACTGAAATAAGTTTCACACTTCCAGCATATAGCAGTGGAACAGGTCCAAGGTGTACACTCCCATTCTAATGGGGAGATATAGGTAACAGAGAGACACAGGCCCCAGTCAACTTCAGAACATCAAATCTTTAAAGTTTTAATCTTGACAAAATTTGCTTGTAGTTCACAACAAATTGGAAATGACAAAAATGTCACTGAATTTGAAGAGAGACCAATAGAAGTCATCTTATTCTAAAGAAGAGAAAAAGATTAAAGGAAGAAATGTCTACTTCATATATATGCAACTGGAGTTGCACAGAAGAGAATCCTGACAACCAATCCTAATTTTTTTTAAATGGGTCTGAAAATTGAGCAGCTATCCATAAACACAAAAGAGGATGCTGCTGGGAGCATCATTTAGTCTGATAAAAATTTAAGTGATAAGAATCTTAAAAGCAGCAAGCAGGTAAAGATATATTATTAGGTCACTAATGCTATGAAAAAAGGCTAATTTCTCTTAATTAATGGAGGATAGAAACAGTGGAACAATGTCAATTTTCTAGTAAAAAATCCAATTCAAAATTGTATATCTGATAAAAATTTTCTTCAAACAATAATATGAAATGTAAACTTAAAAAAAGCTGAGAAATTTTGTTGCAAGGACATCTAAAACACCAAACTGAGCATTCTTTGGGCCAAAAGGAAAGTATGCCAGAAGGAAACTTGCCTGCAAAATTGAAAAAAGAAAATTAGAAATGTCAAATATGGAGCTGGGGAGATGGCTCTATGGGATCAGAGTACCTGAAGACCTGAGTTCAATTCTCATCCTCCAGACACAAATCTAGGCAGGACTGTGCACACCTGTAAGTCCAGTGGGAAGGGAGATTATTGGACAGCTAATACAGAGAGCTCCAGGTTCAACAAGAGACTTGGTCTCATGGACATAAGTAGAGCAATAGAGGAGGACACCTGACATTCTCCTCTTGCCTCCATGTGCCTGCACATGGGTCACATGCATAGGCACATGTATGTGTATATATGTCACATACCACATAAAGTTAAATTTGGATCAATATACAGACTACTATTTCATCTCCTAAACAGCCTTCAAAGATAGTAAGAAAGCTTACTAAGTATAGTATGGTTACAAGAAAAGACAATAAATTTGAATGTTGTGAAAGTGTTATATATCTCTACTTTGCTGGTGGTTAAATATCTGCTTGGATTTGTGAAAACTCATTAATAACTGTTATTTAAAGTGTATATCCATTATCAAAAATGTATATCAAATATTAAATGCATATCGATTGAATTGCTTGTTTTATAAAATGAAAGGAGGAAATTTAAAATTTGTAAATACTTTAATTTGAATTTCTTTAATAAAGGTGACATCCTATTATTTGTAGTGGATTAGTCATTGTATTAAGTCTTAAAAGCATTTTCATATTTAAAATTTCTCTTTCATAATTATTTCATTTCTATATGTGTTATATAGTATATGTTTTCCTAATTGTGTTATTAATTTATATTGCTTTGGTTTGCTAAAAGGCTTTTAACAGAATGAAAAAAATTCTTGTTTCTGAACCACATAATGGTACAATAATGGCATTTTCTTTCTGTGTGTGTATGTGTGTATGCATGTTCACATGAAAGTCCAGTTGTATGTGTGTGGAATCCAGAAGTCTCTCTCTCTCTCTCTCTCTCTCTCTCTCTCTCTCTCTCTCTCTCTCTCTCTCTCTCTCTCTCTCTCTCTCTCTCTCTCTCTTCCCCCTCTCTCTGTTGTGTATATTCATGTGTGAGTCCAGATGTGTTTGTGTGTGCATGTGTGTTGGTCAGAGGACAACTTCAGTTGTTTAGGCAGGTTCTTTGTTCATTGTTCTAGTTTCCAGCCTAGGTAGCTTGTGAGTTTATAGGTGATTCTCCTTTTTCTGCCTTCTTTCTCTCCCTAGCACACTCATGTTGCACTTTCTAGCTTTGCATAGGGTCTGTGGACTTGAACTCATGCACTCACTTGCATAGCCACCTCTTTACCACTGGGTCATCTCCAATTATACTTTATTAAGGATATTGTGAATTCCAATATTTACAAATTTGAAATATTTCATAAAGTTGAAAATTGCTAAGGTTGACTTTATATCTTTGTAGAGGAAGTGGATATCCTGTGAAGTAAGCAGTGTCCTCAGGAGTTATCAGTACATAGCGCCCTCTGTCACATGGCATCTACAGGAGCCCGAAGCACTCCTTACTTCAGATTGTTGGATGAATGAATGAACAGCTGCTTTAGTTCAGTTCTGTCATTGCTTAGAATTGTACTATGATGTGCCAATTTTATTTGACAGTATAGACTATTTGGTCTAATTTAGAAAGATACTATCTTTTATATATCTTCTCCTTTAACTCTTACTTTGTTTACTGAATTTCAATTATAAGTGTGAGTGACCTCTTCAATTTAACTTACGTGCCCTAATTGCTTAGGGAATTTCTAATTATTTATCTGTGTTAAAATTTGAATTTAACCCAGAGGAATTTCTTTAAATGTCTTTAGAAGCATTTTCACTTAAATCTCTGGGTGTCATATTTGATCTGTAAGGGTTAGAACCTGGAAAATATAGGCATCATTAAGTTTTCCTTGATTCCAATATTCTGATCTTTTTCTAGGGACATGAGTGTAGTTGATTCCTATTAGTTAGATGAATGTACACATGAAGGAATATGGCATCATGAAATTTAGAACTGGAAAATGGGTCAAATAAAATTTCTGGAAATAAAGATGAACTTGCTTTTTCTTGATGGTTACTTTCTAAAATTATATATTCCTTAAAAATTTGATTACATCTACATAGAGTTTATGAAACTGCTTTTCACTAGTCAATACTACTGGCTCCTCATTAATAAGCATTCCATGATAAGCCCGAGGATTTGGGCATGCTGGGTAACAGTAAGCAGTCAGAGTGCTGTATGTAGCTCCCCATGAGCACAGCAGAGGTGGCAGTGTCTGCACCTCTCACTGTTATATAATTATTTGTATAAGGAAAATGCTTATTTGATGGGTAATAGAAGCCATGTTTATTCTTACTACAGTAGGAAATAATTGAGAATATGCAGTATACATTCTGCAATGTTTATTTTCAAGTTTCAATTCAATACTTTGAATATTATCCTAAAATTTTATTAGCCAACATGTTCTCCTAAAATAAACGCTCATAGGTTTTCTGATTTTATTCATCATATTTGCTTGATTCTTGATTTTTATGTAGATAAGCTTAGTTATATATTGCATACTACATGAAATCTGCTCCTGTTCCTGGATTATTCCTGTAAGGCTTGGCTTTCTTTCCCTTCTACTTTCTCCTCTCTTTCCACGGATAATACTGCATCATCTCCTCTTCTGTCAAAAGAGAGCGACCTTCAAAGGATCACTGACATAACCTCATGCAATTATATTTCAAATCAATTAGGACAGTAAAAGCTGTATAGTGACAGATTAATGATTTTGATTATTAGTTTATTTTCTAAAAGTTTTAAGGAGAAAGAGTGAATGTGTTATCATGACTTCTTGCTATCACAAACAAACTCCAGATACATGTGCCACTTTGTACATCTGGCTTTACATGAGGACTTGGAAATGAAACCCAGGCTGTCAGGCTTTGAATTCAAGCACTTTAACCACTAAGCAGTCTCCCCAGATGATGATGATGTTTTTATTTGACATCATTTTGACACCTCTGGTCTTTGAGAAGTAGGTACAACAAAAACGAGTCAAAAGGGACAAATTTCCCAGTGTGTCAACAAGCTCTGATTCCTGCCTTTCTTCAGCACATTCCCCAACCAACATTCAGATATCATTGAAGCAGGATAGGTATTCTGGGTATCTGAGTCACTTTGGAAATGTTATATGGTGCCATAGTTGGCACATTCCATTTTATGTTAAGAGAAGTTATTGTGAATATTTTTGTCTTTCTCTAGGACTGGGTCAGAATTGGAAGATTGAGGTTATTGATGGAAACTAAGTGCCAGTGGTGTGCTTCCTTGATTTTTAAGCTCTTAGTATTCTGCTGGATATGGTGGTATACACTTGTGGTCCTAGTACTCAAAGGATGGGGCAGGAAGGCTGCACATTCCATGCTAGACTAACCTACAAGCAGGTCACTGTCTGAAAAAGAAAAAAAACGCATGCAAACAAAATTTCATATTATTTTTTATTGTACATAAAAATGGCTTTATGAAGACATTTTTATTCAAGTATATCATGTACTTTGACCATATCCACCTCCTCCATGCTCTCTCTTTTCTCCTTTCTCCACCTCCCCCTAGCCACTTCCTTGTCTTATACATATGAATCATAAATGAAAGAAGAACGTGATGTTTTGATATTTGTCTTCCTGAGTGTGGCTTATTTTGTGTAATAAATTATTACTAATTCTATTTTCCTGAAAATACCATGATTTCTTTATTTCTTTAGGCTGCATATAACTTCATTGTCTATAGATGCCATGTGTCATTTATTATTTGATTTATTTGTTGACAGACACCTAGGATGAATCTATAGGTTGGTCCTTGTGAATAATGTTGCAGTAAACATGTATGCATAGGTCTTTCTATATTATGCTGATTTATATTCCTTTGGATACATTCCTAGGGGTGGTATAACTGAATCACATGTAACTTCAATTTTATTATAATTAAAGAACCTCTATCTTGATTACTGTAATTGGATAGACTAATTTATATTCCCACCAACAGTGTATAGAGGTCCCTTTTCTCAACATCTGTGCCTGCATTTCTTTATTTGTTTTCTTACTAATAGCTATTATGACTAGAATGAAATGAAATCTCTGTGTAGTTTTGATTTATATTTTCCTGATCACCAATAACATTGAAGATTTTCAAATATATGCTTATTGGCCCTTATTACATCATTTCTGATGTTAATATCTTGTTGCCAACTTGATCAGATGGAGAATCATGATGGAAACAAAAGTTTGATCATATCTGTGAAGGTGGTTCAGAGAGAGAGAGAGAAAGAGAGAGACAGAGAGAGAAAGAAAAAGAGAGACTGAGGGAGAGAGGAAGGAAAGAGAGAGATGAGAGAGAGAGAGAGAGAGAGAGAGAGAGAGAGAGAGAGAGAGAGAGAGAGAGAGAGAGAGAGAGAGAGAGAGAGAGAGAGAGAGAGAGAGAGAGAGAGAGAGAGAGAGAGAGAGAGAGACTGAGAGGCCAAAGGCAACACAGCTAAGAGGCCGAGTTACCCTAGCCTTTTTTCTAACGTTTTTCATTGGAATAAAAATATATATTAACAAAATGATATGCTCTGTATAATAAGATATTAGAGAAAGCCATTAAAACCAGGACAACATTCCCTTTTATACATTAGATATTCCACCCCCTCCATGGCTCTTAAAGTCTTTCTGCCACCTCTTCCAAAAATTTCCCTGTGTCATGGCGGGTGAGTTTAAATTTTGCATAGTTAATAGATTTTTAAGAGTCTCTGGATTTGTGTTTTGTACTATTTTGGGCACCCTTGGTGCCTATCTCCATTATTCTTCCCTAGAATCTCTGCCTTGCTGTGGGAGCTTGTTTGCTTGTTATCCCACTTCCTTAGAGGTTGTATTATGGCTCTAAATGGTGAGTTTGTGGTGGTTTGTCTCTTGCTTGGGTGTCCCCCCATCAACTCAGGTCCACTTGTTAGAGTTCGTTTGTCCACAGTTCTTGTTGATTTTTGAAAAATACAAACAGAATCTCCAGCAGAGAGTGAGATCATTACCCTAGCCTTTTGAAGATCAGAAATCATTACTAGATATTTAGCTGTAGGATTTGCTGTTTGCCTTGCTGGGTTTCAGTCTTGGTTTGGTCTGTTTTTTTTTTTTCCTTGCTATGATAGTATTCCTCTGTTTTGGAATGGAAATGTTTATTTTGTGCCAAAGTTGGAAGAATATAACTTGTGTCTTGTTTTAAATGGCTCAGTTAAAAGACTGCCTTTTGAGAATTACTCATTTTATTTGTTGATTTATAAGCTGAATTGAATTTTTTTTGACAGGGTATGCCATAGACCAGCTGTCATTATACTGTTGTGTCATGAAAAATGACCTTGAACTCTTGATTTTACTGCCTTTACTTCCCTACCTTTTTAGGACCTGAATTGTGAGATTCATTGAAACTATTTTTGGATTGGTTCATCATTAATTTAGCACTTTCAAAATGCATGTATTAGCATGACGGTGGTCTATCTATTTTTTAAAATTTTGGAAATTAAGATAAATTGTATTATTTTTCAGTTGATCAGAGTTATGAAAAAGAAATTAAATCAGAAGATTCTGAGAAAGTTTTTCGTGAAACCAAGGAAGAAAATGAAAATAAAATAAAGATGAAAAATCATAAAAAGGTATGACATTTGTTTACATTTTCATTAATGCATGCTTAACTTCAGGTTTTAAGAGCAATGCAACTCACATATCATTCTTTTATTTAACTTAAAAAGCGACTTAGAGATTATATATTACAAGACACAGAGGTGAAAAATGGAGGTTTACAAATATTGCCAGTAGCAAACTAATTGAGGGACACATGCTTATTAATAGTAAGGACAGTCCAATGAATCTCTTTTATAAACTATCTCAACATGATTTTACATTGTGTATGATTATCAGTTTATGGGGGAACCAGGGGCAGATTATGGTAGTTTGATTCAGTTGTCCCCTATAAACTTAATGTGTTCTGGATGCTTCATCCCCAGCTGATAGAAGTTTTGGAATTGGAACCTTATTGGAAGTGTGTTGTTGTGGGTGGGGTTATGAAGGTCATAGCTGGCTTCCCCTTGCGTATGTTTGGTAATGCTTTTTTTTTAAATATAT
>PVHP010002304.1:0-91974 GCA_004024765.1 Zapus hudsonius
TTTATTTATTTATTTATTTATTTATTTGAACTATAGACAAGCTAGTTTGAATTGCCTGGGGACAAACGGGAAACAAACAGTTCCACAACTTTTCTGCAAATTCTTTTGCATCTGAAAATCTTTCATATTAAGATCCAGATAACATATAAGGCTTAGAAGGGACTTCTTCCGGTATATTAAATTTTGGTTGGCTGAAAGAATACGGAATTTCATGAAGTAAGTAAGCATCAAGATATGCTCTGAAGCTCTTGCATTATTATATTATGACAGGCACTGATTGCTGTGCATCAGAAACGGGAGGAATGGCTCCCTAGACCTCTGCTTCCTGCAGGTTCACTACTGAAATGAATGGGATAGAGTGAGAAGGCAGCTAGGCCTGCACAAACACCCAAGATGGGGACCCTCACTGGTAGGAAAGGAAATGGCTCTGCTTTCCCCACTTCTGGAAGGAAATGACACGGGAAGGTCTGCAAACCACCCAGGAGAAACAACGTCTTCCTCCTAGGCACGGGGCCAAGGGAAAGAACATTCTGTTAATCATTACTTGCTGTCTGTCAGCTTAGCCAAAGAATGGTTATGGGTTTGGGAGGGAGTCTGTTTTGTTTTGTTTGCATCTGGGTGGCAGAGATGCAGGGCAAATTTCATCACATGAGTTTACAATCATGGGTGGTTTCCCTGGGGCAGAAACCTGCAAACCTGTCCTTCTGAACTTCCAGTGGAGTCGGCTTCACCTTGAACCTAACGCACTTGGTCTCTTGATTCATACGAAACCCCCTATGCTTCTCAGAGCCAGGAGGGTGTCCTGGCAAACAGCTGTTTCACCAGAACTATTGTCTTCATGCACTCTTGCCCAAACTGGGCTCATCTTCCATCCCTGGCTCTGTTCTCCCACTCTGGAACATTCTTCTAATTTCTCTCGCCCTAACCATTTTTTCCAATAAGAAATTCTCAACACTTCCAGCCCTTCTCTAGACGCAGCAGTGTCTGACAGGTAAGCACCTGCATAGATGTCCATCAGACACAGCATTTAATCATCTACTTTGCTTATTATGGTGACAGTTCATGGAGACTCCTGTGGTCAGCTTCAGTCCCCAGCACAGAGGCCACACCGCTCACTCATCCATGCATGCTTCCCTGCATTCCTTCAGCAAATATTAATGTAGTGCAGTATATGCCAGGCTCTGGGCCCAGTACAGGAAGCACAAAGCTGAGGTACCCCTGAAAGACTTGTCCTTTGGTCAATATTACCCATCTATTAGGGAATAAATATTTTCTGGCAACAAGGGATAAAGAGAGGGCAAATGAGCCCTGCATTGCCATATTCTTTTTGTTAGACCACTGTTTCATCACAGCAAGATCTGTCTCAAAATGGCTTTCACAGAGGAAAAGTCCAGATGCTAGATAGAAATCTATTGTCCTGCTGAGTATGGTGGCACATGCCTGGAACCCTAGCACTTGGGAGATGGAGGCAGGAAAATCAGGAATTCTAAGCCAGCCTTAGGTACACAGTAAAGCTCAAGACCACGCTGGTCTATATGAGACTGTCTCAAAAAGAAAAAGATAAGAAACAAAAGGAAGGAAGGAAGGAAGGAAGGAAGGAAGGGAGAGAGAAATCAAGGCTAGGAGAGGGCTCAGTGGATGAAAGTGCTTGCTTGCAAAGCCTGCCAGCACAGGTACAATTCCCTAGTATCCACATAAAGCCAGATGCACTTTGTGCATCTGGAGTTCCTTTGCAGCGCTTGGAACACACACGTGAGTGATATCTCTCTCTCTCTCTCTCTCTCTCTCTCTCTCTCTCTCTCTCTCTCTCTCTCTCTCTCTCTCTCTCTCACACACACACACACACACACACACACACACACAAAAAAAAAAAAAAACATTTTAAACAACCAAGCAAAAAAGGAATCAAAACAATCTAGTATCCCAAATCTTCCTATGTTAGTCTGTAAGGACTGCCCTAAATTTTCTTTCTCACAACATCATTCATGGGATCTAAAATCTCCTCTAAGAGTGACCCTCCAAAGCAAAACCCAGACTCCAGTGCAGTACCCCACACACACACCCCTATAACCCGCTGCTCTTTCAAGGACTCTGAAAAACACACTCCACAGGCTTCATAGTTGCACGGACCATACATATGCCTGGATTTCATGGAGTCCTTGATACAGAAACCCTTCCACTTCTTGACAATTTGAAACGGCCCTTCCTCACTCCCCGTCCCTTTGGCCCTTTCCATCTAACAAGCTGCTTAGCTCTCTCAGCAACAGGGGAGCCCTTACCAGACTTTCTATCAGAATCCTGCCATAGGATATTTTTCTGGCTCTCTCTGAAATCGCCAGCCTCCCTCAAGTCCTGTCACAAATGTCAGAAAAGGGAAGATTTAAGCAGTTGGGGGAGGGGCTGCCCTGTGCAGAAGGAGATCCTTCAGTGTCAAAGAAGAAAACCCACCAACAGAAAAGGCCCCCCAAAGAGAGTCAGTGAGACAGGGAATGGAGGAGGGAGCCTTATCCCTGAAACCCAACAGCTTCCTTCAGTCTGGTTGTTCTTGGATTCTGAGAGCCAATAAATTCCCTTTTTGCCCTTTTGCCTAATCCCAGCTGGGTTTCTGTAAATTGTAACCAAAAAATTCTTGACTAATGCAACCTTTAATTGTTTTTTCCTGAGTTCTGCCCATCTCGTCCCTAAACCAAATATTTATATCCTGTACTTGCATGTTTTTGAACTCAATGGCAGGATCTGACACTACTATCATAGAATACAGTCTTGTTTTATTTGACTTCCAATTCTGTTATATCTGGTCACAAATTTACATCCGCTACTATTAGTTGTGCTAAGAAAACATGAATTTTGTCAATTTTTGGTAACAGGAAAATTCTCCTAGGAGTATCTCATTCAAAAGATGTTTAAGCTGGAAGAAACAGACTCGGTTGCTTTGGTGTCTTTTGCAGCACGTTAGCACCTGCTCTCCAAAACACTGACTGATGAGTCCTTGTGAGGGTGGAAAAGGGGCTCCAGGCACTGTCTGGTTCCCACTATTTCATTCCAGGGGGCTGCATCTCCAGTCCCACCTCTGTGTGTCCCAGCCCTTTTAGCCTTTTAGGGGACATCACACTGGCTGGAGTCAGTGGTCTTGTTCATTTGCTTCTATCTCAAACTCACTGTTGTGAACCAAAACAATCCAGAGTTAGTAAGGAACCAGTGGGTGAAAGGAGGGCCTTATGGGAGGCCAGAAATTGCAGAAGATACTTGTCCCACAGCCAGCTGATTCTCAGGAGGGGGCTGAGTGGTGCTCAGGGATCAGGGAGGATAAAGGACAGAGACCTGGAAGGAGGAGAAAATCCTAACGGAAGTGTGACTGAACGCATAGCTTGGCTAATTATGGGGAAGGAATAGGAAGTTGGAGGTCTTGGGTAAACAGTGATCCTCCAACAGTCTTAGTCTAAGCCATACGAGACAGGGGATGATCCTAACAGCAAGACTGTTCTCTCCTTCTTTCCAAGATCATGGAGCTCAGGTGAGGCTCAGCATTGTCACTATCAAGCTCAGTTGTGACTCTAAGCTGTCTGGACATCACCTCATGCCTCCCTGAGTCATATGAGAAGTTCTAGATTTGGAGGATGGCAAAGAGAGATGAGAAGAGGGTGGGGTGGTACCTTGGGAGCATCTGTCAATCTGCCTCCCTGTGAGTGATTCAACACACTGACAGTGTGTAGATGCATCTGATGGTGAATCAGGTTACCTGTAGCTACATCTAAGGAAACTGGCCCATCAGACCCAGCAAACCCATCTGTACTTATATCTGCACAAGTATTTCTACACGTCTTACATTTTCACCTTGAAGGAAATCCGTAAGTATTATTATTATACCTGACGCCCATATCCTACTCTGACTCACTTCTCTTTCCCCAAGTCCACTTGAACTCAGAGATAAACTGTCCCTCCTTCCTTAACAACAGAGCCTTCTGAGCACCATACCCAAGCTTTTCCTTGTTACTTACATGAAAACTCAGTGACCAGAAATGCTGTTAAGGGGCTGCAGGAGCAGCTCAGTTGGTAGAACACTTGCCTAGTGGGCATGAAGCCCTACTTTTGATCCCCGGCACCACATAAAACCAGCTGTGGTGATACAGTCTAGCACTTGGGAAATGGAGGCAGATAGATCAGAAGTTCAAGGTCCTCCTCAGCTTTGAAAGGCATTTGAGGTCAGAGATGAAGGAAGGAAGGAAGGAAGGAAGGAAGGAAGGAAGGAAGGAAGGAAGGAAGGAAGGAAGGAAGGAAGGAAGGAAGGAAGGAAGGAGCGAGAGAGAAGAAAAGGAGGTATTTAGAAGTTTAGAAAACCTATTCCACCCTATAAACCCTATCTTTCAAGAAATTTTCAGCTTGTAAACCCTACATTTCCACCTGGATGTAAAAGCTGTTTTTGCATTTCTACTGAAATAATCCCAATTTCTCCTCAGACAAATGGAGCCCTCTGGCTGAATAGAAGAAGGTTACATAGAGGAAAATTCAAAAATATTATCCCCATCTAAATAGTAGTGAAATAAAATTGGAGCATAACTGTGACATCCATATGATCCTCTGTTTTCATTCACCCATAAATTTAAGATATTTGCCTTTGTATCTTCATGGAATCACTGATTTAAAAACAATAAAGTTAAGGCTGAAGGGATATCTCAGCAATCAAGAGCATCAGGGCCCAAGGAGGACTGACATTGCCTGACCCTGATTCCACAGCACCTGTGGAACCGGGAGAGAGAGAGAGAGAGAGAGAGAGAGAGAGAGAGAGAGAGAGAGAGAGAGAGAGAGAGAGAGAGAGTATGGGCGCACCAAGGCCTCTTGCCACTGCAAATGAACTCCAGACACATGCACCACATTGTGCATCTGGCTTTACATGTATACTGGGGAATCAAACCAGGCAGGCAGGCAGGCTTTGCAAACACATGCCTTTAACCTAACTGGGCCACCTCCCCAGCCTGAGGAACATATTTTCAAATAATAATCCACAGTGAAAATATTACCTGCCTGGAACTTATTCCTATGCTAGCCCAAGTGCATCCCTTGTTTACGGGTTATAGTGGACAGATTGGTGATTGCCAATGACCTTCATCTTCTGAGAGCTGTGTCCTCACATCATCTTCTCCCCTTGAGTATGGGTGTTGTGACTTGCTTAACTGATAGAATAAGACAAAAGTGATGCTGTGTCTCTCCCATGATGGTGTTAAATTATGGAGCATTCTGTCTTGTCAGATTCTCTCATGTTCTCACTTTGATGAAGGAAGTAGGCATGTTATGGACAGAGGTACAAGGAGGTGTGGATGAACTCTTGTCAACAGCTATAAGAAAGCCAGGGCCATTGCTTTTATAGGTACAAAGAAATAACTTCTGCCAACAGCCTCAGTGATATCAGAAGTGGACTGTCTCTCATCAATCCACCAGTGAGAATATAGCCTAACTGGTACTTTTGATTATTGCAGCTGGTCATAGTAAGCCACATACTGCTAGGATGAATCTGCATACCAGGCACATTTATGGGAGAAAGAGATTTTTTGAACTTACAGATCCAGGGGAAGTTCCTTAATGGCAAAAAGGCTTTTCCCCCTTTCACAGGTGTAAGCAGAGAGAGAGAGAGAGAAAGAGAGAGAGAGAGAAAGAGAAGCTATCCACCAACACCATGCACACACACACCAGCAAACAGGCAGAGGGAAGGAAGAGAAAAAAGATTTCCTGCCCCTCAAGCTTTCTTACATCCTACCCCCTACTGAGAAGGCTGCCTTCCCTTCCAGGAGCTGAAGCGCTCACTCTGGAGGAGGGACCTCCTCCTTTAGTCAGTCCTTCCTGTAAGCAGCCTCAGAGACCCACCAAGATTACTAAACAGGTCAAGTTGACAACAAAACTTAACCATCACATAGCCTGAATCCACAAGTTTTGAACAGGCTTCTACCTTCCAAAATTGTGAGACATAAACATAGGTGTGTTAAGATTCCAGGTGTAGTCAGGCATGCACTGCTGGGAAGAACCTCCAAACCAGGCACAGTTTATGGGAGGAAAGGATTTATTGAAGCTACAGATCCAGGGGAAGTTCCATAATGGTGAAAGAGGCTGGCTCCCTTTCACAGGCCCAAACATAGAGAGAGAGAAAAAAATAAATAAAACATCAACAGCACCATAAACAGACCACTGGTGGTGGTGGAGGGTGGTCAGGGAGCCTTATATAGCCTTAGGGAGGGGTCTTGCAACCCTTCCCAGACTTGTTGGCTCCCTGAGTCTCTGGAATTTCCTTCCTGCACTGCCCTCCCAGGAAGGGATGTTTATTTCTAGCTCCCCTGAGCTTCCTTACATCCTGCCTCCTACTGAGAGGGCTGCCTTCCTGTAAACAACCTCAGAGACCCACCCAAGATTGCTAAACAGGTCAAGATGACAACAAAACCATCACACCATGTTTGTAATAATTTTTGCATAGCAAAGAATATAAATACAGTAAAGGAACAAATTGTTTGTTTTTGTCTGACTCCGTTCTCTTCTCAGAAGCACCAGGACCCAAGAGAATCCCATTAAGCAATTTCATTGCCAGCAATAATACCCTGCCCTTCTGAGTACCTGAAAGAGATGATTTTGCATTTGGGAAATCCCATGAAATATTTCAGATATGAGAATTTCTGTCCCACGGTTCAAAAATAGAAAGATATCCTTGAATTTAATTTGAACTGAGGCAAAATAGAGAGGAAGTTGATATGGAGATGATGGAACAGAAATGAGTAAGTATTGTTGACTATCATGGAATCACCTCTGAGAATCCAGTAAGAGAGGGCAGAGAAGTCAATGAAATGAACTGGCCCAGACCGACCATACTGTCAGCTAAGTGGGCAATGGGGCATTAGTACCCCTCAGCTTTTGTGTGTGTGTGTGTGTGTGTGTGTGTGTGTGTGTGTGTGTGTGTAACAATTCTGAAGACATTGTTTAGAGGGGAAATTTTCACTTGAGTTATGTTTTTTCCTAGTGAAATTATAAAGAGAATTTCCTCTCAGCCTAATACTGAGAAACTTGAATAGAAACATCTTCATGGTCTGCATCGCTAACAGACAAGGTTTATTGCACCACTTTCTCCGAAGAACGGAGCCAATATTTTCACATGAGCCGCCAGCTCATGTGAGAGAGACTTGCGGTTCTACATTTTCTGATACAACATAAAGAAAAGCTTTGAATAGAAGTATGGTAAGTATTTTCTACGCTTTCAAAATCAATGGGGAATATGGCTAAGAGCATAAATTCTAAAACCATCGTAAGCTAAATGTTGGAAAAAGAGAAGCAAGTGTTCTTTACAGTGTGAAAAAAAAACACCCTGTTCATTAGAGCCTTAGAATGAATCTACTCTTACAAACCTAATCCATGAATAAACTAAGAAATAGAACTTTGCTGAAAAATTCCTCATGGATTTACAAGTAGCTATAAGTCCCCAAGGAGTGGGGTTTGAGCTATAAAGCTGCCTGAGGTTCACAGGTCTGCACAGAGTAGTGAGAATTTGGGAACTGACATCTCTCCACAACAAAGAAACTACTGATACCAAAGCCCAGACCCATCTGGCTTTCTGTCCCCTGTGTGAAAGAGTACTTAGTGTGGGTTTAAGAGTAACTTAATGACTGTTGGATTTAAAAAGGAGGAATTTTAAAGGACTGGTGGATATGTAAAAACAAAAGTCAAGCTAGAGTTTTTAAAAACCTGTAACTTCAACTCATTTAATTTAATTTTTTCTTAATCTGTAAATTCATAATTGTAAACATTCTAATAATATTCAAATCCTTAATTACTTAGAAACATGTTAATAAAAACAAAAATATATACACATATACCTTATTCCTCTAATAAGTATATTAAAGAGTCCAACACAAAATGTGCTAAATGTACATTTTAATAAATGTAGATTTAAATTAACCTTCCATTCTGTGCTATATTCATTTGGATCATTGAAATTATAAAGGGCCAATGCTTTGCCAACTCTTCGATTTTGTAATTAACTTAGCTGAATGCTAAAGGTGTTGTTTTGAATATCCATTTTTAAAATATAGTCACAAGACTGAACTGTGATAGGACCAGGGTAATATTTTAGGTGTCCTGAAGATTAACACAAATCTTTGATGTCAAATTGATTTTGAAGTAGTTTTAGCCATTGCAATTTTCCTTTCTTTCTTGGCCAAAGAGGGATCCAATATGGAAGTGCTACCAAAAAAATGATGAGCTTCAGGGTAAGGGCATGAGAATGCCTGGTAAGAATGAGCGCTCTTGTATTCTCTGCAGGTTTTCATCATTTGACTGAAGCA
Organism: Zapus hudsonius; assembly: GCA_004024765.1. Lineage (NCBI taxonomy): Eukaryota > Metazoa > Chordata > Mammalia > Rodentia > Dipodidae > Zapus > Zapus hudsonius. Next base: position 8,316 of record PVHP010002304.1, read on the forward strand.
GAACTCTGGGAGCCTAGGATTGGTCCTGATCATGCAACACGAAGCAGGCATCTGGATACTCACTAGGTTGAAGACCTCAGGGGCATGTTCTGTCACCTGTGGGTGTCTCCTCAGGAGTTTGTTCTATAACCTGTGAGTATCTCCTCAGGAGTGTGTTCTGTCACCTGTGGGTGTCTTCTCAGGAGTGTGTTCTGTCACCTGTGGGTGTCTCCTCAGGGGTGTGTTCTATAACCTGTGTGTATCTCCTCAGGAGTGTGTTCTGTCACCTGTGGTGTCTTCTCAGGAGTGTGTTCTGTCACCTGTGGGTGTCTCCTCAGGGGTGTGTCCTGTCACCTGTGGATATCTGGTCAGGACCTTGGGATCTGTCATCTGCAAATATCTCTTCAGAGTGAGTATTCATTTACCTTTTAATTTTGTCAGACTTTCTAGAACACATTAAAAAATCTAAAAAAACAAAATTTTTGTTACCTTCATGAAGTAATTTTAATTATTTGCCAAATACTCATTCACCAAAGAATGAATGCATTGATTTCCCAGTATGTGCAGAACACTTTGCTCATCAGAAATGGCAGTTTGGGAAGAGAGGCAGAGAAATCAACAAGACTTAAAACCTTGTATCTCACACCTAATGTGGTAGGTTATATTCACCTCTAACTATAATAGAAGGTGGACTAGGCCAGAAGAGAATTACAGACAACAGGCAATGTATGTTAAAAGGCAAAAGGCATTATCTACAATTATTAGGATTCAATTATGTCTTTGATATTTATCAACAATATTATAATATATAACAATCAGTATTATCTGAAAGACAGGAGCTCAGAACTGGAACATTCGGAGAAATCAGATCCTATTCTCTACCCCATGAGTTCAAAGTGCAAATCCATGGGCTTGGTTTGGGCTGTTCAGGCCTTTACCTCATGTCCAGGGGTCTTCCTACTTTATCCCTCACTGGAAATGCCCTCAGAAATGCTGCTAGGTATTGCTCAACAATCGAGTTGACAGTCAAGGTTAGCCATCACCATGCTAGTAGGTAGGACTGGGGTGAATAATGACACTTTTTTGTTTTCTCTCCAACTTAGCTCTCTGTGGGACCCTGCAAAGAGGCACGGAGGATATAGGGTTAAAGGAATTTGAGGCTGGCCTGAAACCCCGATAATCTCTGAGCTTATCTGAAGCTGCTGAGACCGGTAGGCGTTTTGCCATCAAAGTCTCATCCTCTATCCTAAAAATCTCAAGCCCCCTTGGCAGGCCACAGTGAACTCTGAGATAGACAGACAATTCAAGGCCTAAGCTCACTCCAGCTGTAGTAACAAACCTGGACAATAGAAGTCTAAAGGTTAGAGTTCCTCTGCAACCACCACCATCCAGTACATGTAGAATCACGTAGAAATCCCCCTCAACTTTTCTATGCAAACTGGGCATCCACAGGTTACTGTCCCCTGCCAATCCACTCATGAGACATCCACAGACTACCCTGCCCCGACCAATCCCCTTGCTGCCTATGCCCCTACCTCTGCCTTTTCCTCTATATAAATAACCTTTATCTATACAATAAATGAGAGCTGTTCACTGCCACATTCTCCTGGGTGGCTATGCCCATCAGCCTACCGCTGTCCCAAGACTCTGCCCACCCAGCTCCGTGGATGAACCAGGGTGTTAGTGTACAATGACCCCCCCAAGTAATCCATGGACCACAGTTCTTGATTCTAAGACCCATGCCCAAACACTCCACTGACTTCCCAGTAGCTCCCTAGGACCACTTACACTAAAATGTTTCAGGTGAACCTCATAATCTGTTTCCTCAAACCTCATCTTTGGTTTATGTACCTCCTGAATCTTCAAATCCAAATCCAATCTCGTCTAATTGAAATATGTTTAATCTACATCTACCATGTCATATTCTGGCTAAAACCCCAAGTAGCTTCCCATTCTTCACTATTCAAAGGATAAACCCTACACACAGCTGCAGAGTTTTAGATGTTTTAGGCTGAAAATCAGAGTACAAACAAATGAATGTGTTCTGAATGATTGATCCCCTGCTGATGGCAGTTTGGGAATTAGAACCTCGCTAGAGCTGAGTTGATGGGGGCAGGCTTATGGGGGTTATAAGCCAGCTTCCCGTTGCCAGTGTTTGGCACACCTTCCTGCCACTGTTTCGAGTGTTGTGGCGGAGGTGATGTCCACCCTCTGCTCTTGTCATCATTTTCCCTGCCAGGATGGAGTCTCCTCTCGAGTCTGTAAGCCTAATAAACCCATTCCTCCACAAGCCGCTTTGGTTGGGTTCTTTCTGTGCAGCAACAAAGAAAGTCAACTACAACAGTGCCCCACCTATAATTTGATTAAATAACACTGTTGTCACTGGAAATGGTGGTTCAAGATGGAGCAACATCTTCAAGGACCCAGTTTTCTTCCATCTTTCTTGTCTGCCATTGATCTATCTTTAAAGTCTTCTGGATTATTCTCATTATAGTTGTGATCATGAGAAAAAAATTTCCATATCAACACTACATTGAACTATTTATTGTCTAAAGGGCCTTCCCTTGCTTCCAGCTCACTCATCAGGGTACATAATTTTGAAAACTATTACCCTGCTCACATGGTCAAAAAGTATTTCAACCCATACCTATTGGTTTGCAAATCACCAGAAGTCAACAAGTTGCAAGATCAGAAAACATTTGGTTGTATTTGACCTAAATATTTACTTGTTTTGGCCAAACATATGTTGGCACACTGGGTTGCCTTTGGAATAATGCCCAGTAAAACAAAACCTCCATCTTCATTCTCCATTTGCTGAATTGATTGAGAGATAATGAAGAAGTAAAAGGGAAACATAAGAAGTGTGATTTCTTCTTTTAGAGCTACACTAAAGAGAGGCACACTGGCCTGAGAGGCAACCTGAGAAATTCAAAGTATGTCCTCCTTATGATGCTGAAGGGAACACAATGTTGCCACAAGCTAAACACACAGGTTCTGATATCATATCAATTACAAATCAAACCTGATGAACAAGAAAGTTATTTGAGATGGAAATGTTTGTGGTCATTCTATAAAGATGTCCAAGATTGCCTTTGAAACCTCAAAAAAAAGCTTGGCCCATGAGCTTGAGGAGAGGCCAAGACTTAGGATCAGGAGGAAGTAGATTCCTACTGTTTTCTACTGTTCTAGTCTAATCCAAAAATACAAAAAGTGCAATAGGGTATTACAGCTGTCTTCTCAATACAGGGACAAAACACCCAACCAGAAACAGGTTATTAGAAGGCGGGGTTTATTTCAGGCTTACAGTTTCAAGGAGAATTTTCATCATGGCAGAGAACATGTGGAAAAAATGGGAAGCTGGCTCACATCTTGTCACATATTTGAGTGGAAAAGATCTAAGTACTGGGCTTGGTGCTGGGCTAATAAACCTCAAGGTACATCCCCCAGTGACACACCTCTGGCAGCAAAGCTCTGCCTCGAAAAGGCAACTGGGAATTGAGTATGAGGGTTAATCACGAACACATGAGGTCATGTGGGTGTAACACTTACCTTCTCATTGCAGGCACAAAACACCGGACCAAAAGCAATAGTGTTCACATCCATGTCTGTACCTCTCTGGGGTACTAGAAGAATTTGCTTTTCCAGGGTCACACTAGAGCACAAAAACTCTTAGAGATGGGAGAGGTGGAGACCATGATGGCCTTGAGGATCTGTTTGCCTCTTCTACAAAACTGGAACACCTAATTTTTACCTGCACACATGTTGGTAGAGCCATGAAAAACAGAAGATACTATATACAATAACTGTTGAGGCAGGGAGGTCTTATAAGGAGAGGTTATTTCCTTATGTTGCAGTTAACTTTTTATTGCTGGCACAAAGAAGATGATGGAAGGAAAGGGCTTATTTTGACTTAAAGACTCAAAGGGAAAGTCCATGGTGGCAGAGGAAAACATGGCATGAGCAGAGGCTGGCCATCACCTCTGCACAGCAGGTGGAACACCCAACTTGAGAGTGAACCAAACACTGGCAAAAGAAAACTGGCTGTAATACCCAGAAACACATCTCCTCCAGCAAGGCTCCAATTCACCCATTGCCATCAGCTGGGGATCCAGCATTCAGAATACATGAGTTTATGGGGAACACAAAATTCGAACCACCACAGTGAAATATTTCATGTTCAAGTTTTCCCACCGGGGCTAGGGAGATGACTCTGGGGGTAAAGTGTTTTCTGCTCAAGCCATAAAGACCTGAGGTGAATCCCCAGCACCCACCTAAAACCCTGTAATCTGTGCTGGAGAGGCAGGAACAGGATATCCCTAGGATGTGCTGGCTAGCTCTAGGTTCATTGTGAGTCCCTGTCTCAAAAATTAATGTGGAGAGCAACTGAGGAAAACACCCCCCATTGACTTCTGGCTTCCACCTGTGCACATGTGTGTGCACACACTTGTATGCACATACATATAAACATGCATACCCATGTACCACATATGTAAAAAAAAGTGTGACAACCATCCTATGATGAGCTCTCAGAAGAAAAGCAGAATCCAGGATGAGTGGCCTTCTGTTATTAGGACCATGTATAAAAGGCTCAGAAGGAGGGCTCCACACATTTATGTAATGAAACCAGGTGGAATTGTTGATGAATATCAGCTGAGTGGTATTTTTGGATGAAAACCAAGCATGAATATTCTGGATGCTTTACCCCATACCAGAAAACTCTGAATTTGTCAAAATGTCTTTGCAGCCCACATTTTATTTGAATCTCCATCTGCCCTTGGAAGTAGAGCTGAGCTACCTCTGGCTGACTGGATTATTTTCACACATCCCTTATTCCAGGGAACACATGGAGAAATATAAGAAAGATATCCCAACTTTCTACCCATTTAGATGGCTAGTATCAAAATAATAATGTAACAGTGATACTAACAGCAAATGGTAAAAACATGGAGACACTGGAACTCTTTAGTACTATTTAAGAAATTGCAAGAGAAAATTGCAAAATCATCTTGAAGGTTCCTCAAAAAAAAATAGAACTACTAGAGATTCCAACAATACCATATCTGAAGACACAGCAAATAGAATTAAAAGGAGGGCTGGAGAAATAGCTCAGCAGTTAAAGGTGCTTGCTTGCAAAGCCTGACACCTTGGGTGTGATTCCCCAGTACCCACATAGAGCCAGAAGCACAAAATGGTGCATGCATCTGGAATTGGTTTGCAGTGGCAGGAGACCTTGGCATATTCATATTCACTCTTTCTCTGTATCTCTGTCTCTGTCTCTGTCTCTCTCTCTCTCAAATAAACAAAACTATTTTTTAAAAAATAGAATTGAAAGGAGTCTAAAAATGTTTGCACATCCATTCACATTAGCCAAGAGATGGAAGCAATTCAATGAAGTATTAACAGAGTGCGTGCAGTGGTGTATTCATTAACTGTAGACAAAACAAGGAGATGGGTGGGTCACACTGGGAGAATCACACACCATAGGTAAAGGGGACAATGTGACCAGTAGAAAGTTCCAGATCAGTCAGATGGTCCAGGCAACAGAACTAGGAGACCCTTGCAAAATGCCTTCCCCCATAACTGACTGCTGATCCCCATAACTCATAGCCTCAACCCCATGGAGCATTCCAGCAATCTCACTGAGGAGGGCCCTCAGTGGAAGGGGGGCATGGAGGAGGGAAACAATGGTACCAACACATGACTTATTCATACAAAATTTTCTACTTAATAAAAGTGTCACTGTCACAGCTGCAGACATCTCACTTCACAGACTATCCAAGGCCTGATAGTTCCTACCAGAGGTTGATTTTGTTCAGATTAGTCATACGCAGAAACTTTATGTCAGCCAGTGTGGAAGATATCACCTTCTGGAAACACCCCACTACAGAACTGGAGACACTGGATTAATAGAACAAACCTGCCCTTAAATGCATAGCTGAGCTCACTGAAAAATTAATAGAAAGCTCCAGAGGCCCCTACTGAAGAAAGAACCCAATGAATTTTTAAGGTGTAAGAGCCTGAGCCAAAGGGCCACTGCCCTGAGTGCAAAGTAGGCAGAGTTGACCACATCAAAATACGAGGGTTCACAGGTATTCAGGAATGAATAACAGACTGTCTCAGTAATATCATAACGAGGTGATCTCCTATGGGTGACTGAGGATGACTTCCAGCTTCCTGGTGGGAATCGGCCCTAGGTCTTTCTTCTGATTGGCTGGTCCTTGGGAAGAATAAACTCAATTTATCTTGGTGCTTCTTCCAGATCCATTTATCCCTTTCAGAAAGTAGGGGACATTTCATGACAATGACAGGTTCTGGAGAACCTTTGTGCCCTCCAGCTCTAACAGCATCTGCTCTCATTTTCTGACCCAGGTTCACACAGTTTAAAAATAAATCTTCTGCTCTCCCTGCCTGCCTCTATGCCAAGGCTTTTAGATTCTGGGGTCTAAAATCCAGAATCTACTTTGCCTTAAAAAAGAACAGTCAAGCTTTGAATGTCCTTTCAGAAAAATTAATTCTTCCTTGTAGAAAGAAGTTTGCCTTTTATTGAATCCAAACATGATTTTTCTTTAACAAATCTCCATAGTGATGGTGTTGATTATAGTCACCTTGGGTTTGGGGCCAGCACCTGGGACCACTAGAGGTCTTGGGAAATGGCACCAAACTGTTAAGTCAGAGAACTAGCAGCCCCATGGAAGGGAAAAAGGAGGCCATGGTAACCATAAATACAGAGCTCTTATCGGTGGCATTCATTCTCCTCAAACAAGGAATTCCGTGTTTCCCTGAGAAGGTAAATATGAGAAGGTTAGCTAGTCCTGCGATGACTCACAGAAATGCACCCAGAGTGGCTGTGTGCTCACTGGGAGACCCCTGTTGGCATTGGAGGTTGTGAATTATGGTCATTCCTAAGAGGTAACAAGAGAGGTTCTGTCAGCTGTGCAATTACTTTGTTTTGGCAGGACACTTTGGAGTCAAGAAAACATTGGCTGGAGTTCAAGGCCAAGATTTTGGATCAGCTGCCACCATAATTTTTCAGAAATGTGATGACTGTTCCTCAAGAAATAGTTTCCTAAGTAGGCTGCAGGAATGTCTCCTGTACATGCTCAAAAGGGATTTAAAGAATGAAGCCCTTGGGGATCTCCCAGTCCTGCTGAGTTACCGTGGGCTTTTCAAGCAAAGAGTGAGAAGTTCCAGGTCACCTGAGGAAACCTCCTCCCCAAATGTAGTGGGAGGTTGGAGTGATCTTTCAGTGAGATGAACATGTATGTGCTCCTTCTAGATCGCATGTGGGCACAGCAATATAAAAATCTACTGAGGTTATCTGGAGAGATCTCTTCTCTGAAAGTTCTGAGTTCAAATTTACAAGTAAGCTTCCTACACTGCCCAGTATTGGCTTGGATGTAAGAACAGGAGAGCCAGTGTGAGCATGTGCATAACACTTCGATGCTCCATCCAGATGGCCATGAAGTCCTGGATGGACTCATTTTCACTTTTTTTGCTTATTCTTGGTCTTCCCTGTGCATATGCAAATTATTCTTCACACTTCAGAAGTAAAAGGATTCTTGCAGTTTGAATATCCAAATGTAAGCATGGCATGCCCTTTATAAATTTAGTGTAATGCTGCATCTAAACAAAGTCTAACCATACCACAGTTGTTGAAGGAAACATTTACAATGTACCTGAATTCCTGTGAGACTCAATGTGAACCTCCAAACCAGGCACATTTATGGGAGGAAGGGTTTTATTGAAGTTACAGATCCAGGGGAAGCTCCATAATGGTGAAGGAGGCTGGCAGCCCTTTCACAGGTCCAGAGAGAGAGAGAGAAAAAAGCCATTACCAATCTCTCTCACACACACACAGCAAACAGGCAGAGGGGATGATAAAGAGAAGAGATTGCCTTCCCCTCAAGTTTCTTACATCCTTAACTCCTACTGAGAGGGCCATCAATCTGGAGGAAGGACTCACTCTGGAGGAGGGACTTCCTTTAGTTAGTTCTTCCTATAAGCAACCTCAGAGACCCACCCAAGATTACTGTGGATTACTAAACAGGTCAAATTGACAACAAAATTTAAGCATCACAGTTCCTAAAACAGAAAGGAGATAGGGTTTGCATGGTGGTAGGTTGGCTGTGTCTAGAGTGAACTGAAATGCTATTATGCAGGCATAGGTGATGCCTGAGGAAATATGGAGCATATGTGACCAGTGAGGAGAGAGAGAAACATAAACACCAATCTAGCAAAGCTGATTTGGAAAATGACTATGAGCAAAATACAACTCTATGCATGTATGAAGATGCCATTAGTGTGTACACTAACGAAAAAACTTAATTAAAAAGAGGTGTTCAGGGCTGAAGAGATGGCTCAGCCGTTAAGGCATGTGCCCACAAAACCTAATGACCAGGGTTCAATTCCCCAATGCCCACGTAAAGGCAGATGAACAAAGTGGCTGATGTATCTGGAGTTTGTTGGCAGTGGCTAAAAGCCCTGGCATGCCCATTCTCTCTGTTTCTCTTCTATCTGTCTTTGCTTGCAAATAGATAATTAAAAATATTTTTAAAAGGTATTAAAAAAGAGGTGCTAATAGGCCATTAGCTCCCATCTCTAACAACAACAAAACCATGAATCATTTTAAAAATTTGTATTTATTTTATTTATGCATGTGGTGTGTGCACATGTGTGTATGGATGCATCAGGGCCTCTTACCACTGCAAATGAACTCCAGATACATGTGCAACTTTGTGCATCTGGCTTTGTGTGGGTACTGGGGAATTGAACCCAGGACAGCAGGCTTTGCAAGCAAGTGTCTTTCACCATTGAGCCATCTTCCCAGCCCCAATTTTCCATCTTTTGAGGACAGTAGCTTAGCTATACAAATAGCAACCTGAAAATATTGTCAATGTATTATTATTACATTCATTTTATTAATTTTATAGAAACCAAATCAAGTATATTAGAAATATTTTTGGTCTATAAGAGATTTTTAAGAAGTAGTGGCTGGTATCTAGGGAATTATATAGTTAATATAAAAGTTACCACAATGGAGGCTATTGTTAATTCTTTCTTTTCAGAAAATTAAATTTCTTAATCTTAGGAAAACCTATAAAAATCTCCATGTTAACATGAATGTGCCTAGGTTAGTGCTACATTATAAATATACTATGTGGGATGTTGCACAAGATAATGTTATGCAAATGGCATGGACTGAAGTCCTACTTGGAAGACCTACTGTGTCTCTAACATTCACTGTTTATTTTCTATATATTTATCACACCTCCAACTTGACCATAGGGCCATGGGTGACTATCTGGCATGGAATGGTGAGTATAGGAAGAGGTGAGAGGCTGGGAGATCTGATAGCAGATTCCAGGTGCTTCTCATCCTTCTGTGTCTCCCTTACAACACCTCCCCTCCACCCCAAACCCCCCCTATGTGCCCCCCACTTGTGATCCATACAGAGGGGTGGACATCACCTCCACCATAGTACTGCAAACAGAGGCAGGAAGGTGTGCCAAATACTGGCAAGGGGAAGCTGGCTTATAACCCCCAAAAGCCCGCCCCCAACAACACAGCTCTAGTGAGGTTGTAAAACCCAAACTGCCATCAGCTGAGGATCAATCAATCAGAATACAGTCATATGTTAGTGGGGGGGCACCTGGATCAAACCATGACACCTAGTAAGAAGGGAATACTGGTAGGCAGTGATGCCAGTCACCCCCTGATACTCAGATCTGATACTGAAAATCATGATTCTTGCTCCAAGCTCCCAATGTGCTAGCACTGGGCACGCAGTAGAGAGAGCTGTCCAGATGCACAATGTGGTGCATGCATCTGTAGTTTGTTTGAAGTGGCAATAGGCCCTGGCATGCCATATTTTCTCTCCCCACCCCATCTAAACTAGATAACTAAAAATATTTTTTAAAAGCTCAACATGTTGAGACTGTCTAAGAAAATCTCCCAAGGAAAGGGGAGTGGTCTGAGATGTTCTGCCCATGGTTTGGGTCTGAGGGTGACTTATTAATCATTTGCCTAATTGTCAAAATATGAGAGATTTCTTAAAAGATAGCAGCAATACACCTTTAAGAATCTGGGCTGGGGAACAGGTTTTTGTGTGTCCCTTAAAAGACTCATCCAGAAGGAATTTACTTAAAGGATCTCTCCAAGTCACTGGGATACAAAATCAGGAGAAGGTACTTACATAGCGGAGGAAAGTCTTGGTTGTGGAGCCAAATTCCCCACTCCTGTGTCATGGCACTGTCACTTCATGTCTGGGTGACTGGGTGAACTGTCTAACCATTCTGCACCTACGAGATGACCACAATGTCTGCCTCACAGAATGGAGGTGAAGAGTGAGAGAGATGCAGGGTTCAGAGCCACAACCATTGTGCCTAGTGTCCCCAGCTAAGGAAGGAGGGTAAGGATTGCAAATTCCAAGGTCATACATGATTGATAAGACCTCAGTGCTGGACAGGAGAGATTTCTCAGTGGTTAGAGGCACTTGCTTACAAAGCATGATAGACCAGGTTCAAATCCCCAGTACCCACATAAAACCAAATACACAAAGTGGTGCATGTGTCTCCAGTTGGCTTGCAGTGGCAAAAGGCCCTGGTGCACCATCTTTCTCTGTCTCTCTCTCTCTCTCCCTCCCTCCCTCTGCCGTCTGCTAAAAAAAAACACACAGGTAGCAAAATAAAAACAAAAAAAGACCTCTGTGTGCTTCAGTTACAAGTCAACATCAGGAACCTAAGAACTTGAGGAATGCTTAATTAGATTTACCTCATGGAAATACGGATGGATCCCATTGATAAACATTTGCATGCATAACAGAGATCCTGTGAAATCCTCACAGTGGAGTCATTATCCTCCTGATTGTATATAGGAGGGAACTGGGACTCTCCAGCCCTCGAGGCCTTCTTGTGGAAGGCCATTAAGAATTTCCCAGATTTAAGAAAATCTGATTTCACAAGGCAGAAGTAGTATATGGTGAATATACAAATATACAAAAACCCTATGGACTGTCTTTGAGTCATAATTCTCTAGATGCAAGAAATAACAAGTACTTGACAAAGATGCTGAAGGGAAACAGCTCTATGGTGCTGAGGAATTCTTTGGAATTCTTTGGAAGCTAAAGGGTAAATTAGGTGGCAATAAAAGAGATGATACGAAGCCCCACATATTTGCCCAATTAGCTCTACACTCAAGGGTTTACAATCCCCAAAGCTGATGAAGAAAAAGTCCGAATCTGAGAAGTGTAGGGGTTTGGGCAAATTGGAGAGTATTTGTCCCATGTACAGGCATTCAAATTCCTTTCTTTTCTAAACACCAGCTGCCCAAACAAAATTAATCTGAAAACCACGCATTCATAACCGCTGAGATGACAAATCTCCCCCCGCCCCAACTATGGCAGAGCTCACTGGAAATTAGGATGGGCAGGGAAACTTATGGAAGAAATTGGATTTGAACTTCAGATAAAGGATGGCCCTGACTGGAAGGCAAAGGGTTGCCAGTCAAGAGGAAAAGTGAGAATAAAAGGCTCAGGCAACCAGCCAGGCATGATGATGATGCTTGTAATTCCATCACTCAGGAATTCAAGGTCATCCTCAGGTACATCATAGTAAGCTTTGGGCCAGCCTGGGCTACAGCAGATCGTATTTCAAAGAAGAACAATTTTCAGGCATGAAAGCACAAGGCATGTTTTGTGGGCAAGAAATAAATCAACCCAAGTAAGTCAAATGCAACACTGAATCAAAGAAAGAGTGAATAATAACTCAATGTGGAAAAGCTAAAGGTGTCAGCCTGGGGGCAGGCGCCAGGCCCAGAGTGTGGTACGCACTTGTAGGGAGATGGGAGTCAAAGAGCTCTTACCATGCAAGCTTGAGACAGCCTGAGTTCAATCCCCAGCACCCACATAAAAAGCTAGATGTGGCCATGCTTGCCTATAACCCCAGTCCAGTGGAGAACAGAGACAGCAGAATCTTTGGGGCTTATAGCTCAGCCACTCTGACTAAAAATGGCAGCTCCAGGTTCAGTGAGAGCCTCAAAGGTAGGAGGGTGATAGAGGATACCTGATGTTCTTCTCTGGTCTCCAAACATGTGCACAGATTATACACACACACACACACACATCAGACACCATACCACACACACTACACAAAAATACAAAAAATGTGCATAGCAAAAATGGTCACAATGTTGAGTTTATCAAGTGTTCTAGGAAGGCTAATATGGCAATGGTGTGAGCCATGAGAAAATAGGAACAGTTAGGAATGTGGGCAGGAGTTAGGCAGCTCTCTGCTTATTTGGACTCAGGCAATGGAGAACTCAGTAGCCAAGAAAAGAGGCAGAGTGGGGTTGATGGGAGTCTGATTGGATGAGGCAGGTGGCAAAAGGAAGAGAGGCTCACTTACAACAAACAGAAAATGGTGACTATTAGCCAAAGTTGGTTGGTGTGGCCACTGTCTAGACCAGCAGTCTGACTCGAGACCACAGCTCCTGCCCCTCGGTAGCTCTGAGACCTGGAGCAGGTGAAATAACCTCTCCATGCCTCAATTCACACATCTTGAAGGTAAGGGGGACAGCTGTGAGGGTTAAGTAAATGAACATGGTGCTTAGCCCGATCTTGGCCCATAGACAGCCCTCAGCAAATACTATTAGCATCATCCAATGGCGAGTGGCATACACTCTGAATGCAATGCTGAGAAGAGTCTAGAGGAGTGTGCGTGTGTGTGTGTGTGTGTGTGTGTGTGTGTGTGTGTGTGTGTGTGTGTTCCAGATACAAGGTGGCCAGCTCTTTGTCAATATGCTCTCTTGCTGGATGCTTACCTGGAAGCATTAAATACCTTCAAACACATCCAAGATATTCCTGCTGAAGGAATACAGATCCCTTCCTGCAGAGCTGGTCCTTCTCATACATCCATAGGCCTTTCTCTGTATTTCTAAACAGTGCCTAGGACTGGCCACGGTGCTCATGGTGAAAGGCTGACATGGCTGTGTTCTAATATCTTAGAGATACTTGTGGATGCAAAGGGGAATAGTGAGTGATGGATTTCTCAGTGCAGACAAAAGGGTGTCACTGACCTGGTTTGGGGGCTGCTGTTCTGGGAGGAAAAAGCCCTCTGACCACCAGGAACCACATGGCTTCTGATCCACTGAGGTCCCCATAAGGCATTCTCTTCCAGACAGCTTGTTGTTCACCTCTGTTGGCTCACTGAAGTAGCGAGAGAATAATACACCCTTTTGTCTGCACTGAGAAATCCATCACTCACTTATCCCCTTGATGAGGTCCATTAAGCAGAACATTATAGTTGGAATATGAAGTGACCCCCACAGGTTCAGATGTTGAGCTTTGACTGACAGCTGAGGGGCTTTGGGGATGGATTATCCCTTGACAGATTCACAATATGATGATATGATTGAGAGTTGGTGAGAAGTACGAGGTAGGGAGGGTCTAACTGGGAGAAGTAGGTCATTGGGTGCCTTTGGGGCTATGATTTTCCCTAGTCACTTCCTATATTCCGTCTCTCTGGTTTCCATCTGCCATAAGGTTAACAGCCTCCTCTGTTTCTTCTACCCACTCCCCCCACCATGGCATTCTGCCTTAAAACAGGACCAGACTCACGTGCCAAGCAATCATGGTTCCTTCTGAATCCGTGAGTCAAAACAAATCCTTCCTCCTCTTAAGCAGTTTCTGTTAGGCATTTTAGTCACATCTATGCAAAAGAAATATAGACCTGGAGCTGAGGGCACCCCCTGGTAGGAAAGCTGTTCTTTACGATAATCTACTCTAGCCAATCACAGCTTCCAGGAGTGAATTCTGGGGGGCAGTCCAAAAGGCCACCTTATCTGGAGACAACTAAGAGGAAGAAGGCAGATATGGCAAGTTTCCCAGGCCCAGCATTGGCTCCTCCACTCTGAAAAGAGAACACAAATTTGAAGGAAAGTGCTCCAGGCTCTGAGAGCTTGTGTCCATCGCGGTCCCCTCAGTCCTCCTCAGCCCTGTTCACACCCTCTGCAGAGGATCAGTGCCTAGAAACAGGGCCTCTTTTCTTTCACTTCATCTTTCAAGAGGCCAAAGCTGCTTGTCATCATATCAAATTGAAAGGTGTGACTTTCAGCAGTAAGGGGCTCTCCTTGCATGGAAAGGCTCCACCAATGACTAACTGAGAAGCAAATATCATAACAATTCTGTTGACTGTTTCACAAAGATCAAGACAGGATGTTTAAGTCCTGGTAGCCCAGTGAGGTTGGAACTAGTATTACCCTCATTTTCATAGAGCATTGCATAGCGAAGGTCAGAGCCAGGCTATAAACCCCAGGAGTCTGTCCCTATAGTGTGTAGGAATGACAGGAGTGACACAAGGGATAAAGGCACAGCTCACTGAAAGCATATGTCACAGGGCCCCTCTCTTCAACGCTGGTCTTCTGCTTCTCCACTTCTTAGGAACCTCAGCAACTATTGATTATGAGGGTTGCATCAGAAATACGAGAGGAATTCCTTTTCTTGGCAATAGTTTAATGTTAATATATGGTTTACTAAATTGTTCTTTTTAAAAGATGTGCAGCCATTGGTACCTATCATAATAACTTTGCCACTAAGTCAATCCCAAGAATCCTGTGACTTAGGGTTCAGGCATTGCCCTAAATCAATGGTGTTTGGAGCTCACAGGAGTTCTCTTATAAGACATAGCCTGACTCTCCTACTGTCATGAAGCATTCTTGACTTATCATGAAGTTCAGAGAGGGCTGGGGTGATAGTGATGGAGGGAAAGATTCAAAGAAACCATCGCCCCAAGGACGTAGGTGAAAGTAGAGGAAATAAATACCTTGAGGTTTTCCCAGCCCTGTCCTTCATTCCTGCCACACCTTTCCACACCTGCCCTCACCCCAATCAGCATCCACTACAGAATCTTCTCACACATGTTCTCAGGGCAAATGCCAGCATAGCACTGTCCAGGGAACCCAGTCACAGTGGCAGCAGAACCAGAGGAACATTGCTCCAATCACACCAATAGCTCTTGTGTTTCTTGGACTTCAAAGGAATGAGTAACTTCCTAGAGAATGCGGCAGCCTTCAGCTAAGTTGCAGGATACAAAATCGACATTCAAAAACCCGCCCCCTTCATATATTCCAAGAGTAAACTTGCTGAGAAAGAAATGAGCTTACAATGGCTCAAAAATAATAAAGTACCTAGGAATAAACTTTACCAAGGATGTGAAAGTCCTAGAAAAACAAACAATCCTCAGACAATATGGATATAAGCAGTGTATGTTAGCTGAATTATAACCAAGAAAAAGTTTCTTTGGGGCATATATTTTAATGAGAACATATTGATAGAGTAGATGGCATTCTTGCTTAATAGAAACATATATAAGAACACATACACATTTATATCCAAACATCAAATGAATTAGATAAAGGACCAGTTTGCACCAGAAATAACGTATATTGTACAAAACAAGGTTATAACCACAGTCATTAATTCTCGTTTTCTACACAAAACAACAATAAATTAAATCACATTATATGCAGATAGTTCTACTTACATTAGAAGGATGATCTGTATGTAGCTAGTGCAGCTTTGGCTTTTCTACCAGATTCGTGGTATGTTTGTGTTGTTTGGAAGGCCTGTATTTAAATTAACGAGCCCAGGAGACATGTGCTACAACACTGACCTTCCACCGTGTCTAGCTCTTGGTTTCAGTTATGACAAGGAACAAAACTCCAATTTCCAAGACCCAACACAAAGGTCTACAAATTCATAGCCTCATTGGGCTGTTGAGGGCACTTTGTTACTGTTTTTTTAGGAAAGACTACATTGAACACTTTTAGCTGTTGATATTGAATAATAAATAAGATACCCCATTTCAAAAATCCACATTTTCCTTTCTCTTTGCCCTCTGTTCCATAGTAACTGTACACTAGGCTGCTTTGTTCTCCTAGCAAAGAAAAAATAATAATTTGATAGCCTTTGACATGTCTTGCACTTGGCAAGTGGACACTTTGTTCCTCCACATAGAAATGTAGGTCTTTAAACACAAACCAAAGCAATCAGCAGCTCTGCTAACTCTTAGTTCGACTGGTTCAAATCTCTCCACCAGGACCCCTCACACACTTGACAGGTTTAGGCGGCATCATCGCCTGTGGATCCCCACCTCTGCGACTGGACTCCAAGGAAACCCTTTCATTGTGTTTGAAGTATCTGAACACACGAGCATTAACCTCAGCTGGTTCAGGATGCTTTGCCTTTGGTCTGAATTAGCATTAGTGGTTAATGAGAAATTTGAACAAGACTCCAACCTAGCACCTTTTGAAAGTTATTTGACTCCTCCCCAAAGTCTAGCTGAAGGGACACCTCCAAGAGACAGTGTGAGATCATTTTAAGAAGGAAACTGGGCTTGCTGGCAAAGATACACTTTACAAGGTCTGAACTGCCCGAGGACATGTGTGCTCAGGTGATTGTAAGAAGCCCCCTTCTCACAACCAGCACTATTTGGTCTTTTTCTCCTCTAAGGAAGTGTGGAAGCCTACTCACAAGTTCCAATCTGGTGCAACTTCAGAGCCATGCTGGATGGTGGGTAGGTGACTCGGTGGTACAGACCGTGGTGGCCTAGGAAGCTACCCTCTTCTGTTGCTTTTGGAAAATCGAGCTGGGGAATCTTCTCAGTGGGCGTGTCCCAAGCTTCTTGCTGACTCTGATCACTGAAGAACACTAAATTACTGGTTATTCTTTGCTTCTGAAGAACCAACTGAGCTGTTCCCTCTGAACCCCACCAGCTCGTTCTCCCTGAATCCACAGTGCCCCTAAAGCATAACCTGTCTTTCTAGAAGTTTCTGTGTTTTCCACAGAACAAGTTCAGCTCATGACCATCTTCCTTATGAAGTGCTGAACTGCCGGGTATAATGGAACAAAACCAATGACACGTAGGTCCAGGGGCGGATTTCAACTGGCATTTAATGCCTTTATGGTGGCATCCACTTGGGATCTGACGCCTCTGTGTCACAAGAAACACAGGCATCTGTCCTTCGCAGTTGAACACTCCCTTAATACAAGTGTCAAAATATTCTTTTATGTCTATTAAAAACTTTCCTAAGTAACCATCATAAGCTCACTTCGGGAAGGTGGCCATGCCCCTGGGACCTGCTCCTAAATCCATTGTGCCTTTTCGAGGGCTTGATTTTCATCTTCCACCGCAGGTGTGAGGCCCCTGAAATCAAGCCAAAGAAACGTGACAAAGCTTGCCCGGGGCCTCAGCAGAGATACAGGAAAAATGTGCAGAAGTGATTTGGTCTTTGGACTCATGGGAGAGGAGAAAAGGAGGAGTTTGTTCTTTCTGGGTTTCTCCACTCTGTCATTCAATCTGGCTTCAGAAATGTAAAGGACTGTCTTATGGCCCCTGAAACCATGTTCTGCGGTTTAGGCAAAGACAAGCTGATGACTCTTCAGAGAACTGCAATGTAAAGCCTAGGTTTGGGTTGGCAGGAGGTAAGGACTCTGTAAAAATATGTCCTTATTTCTGAGTTTCTCCATCTCTCCCAGAATCTAAGACTGACTATAAGCCTGTGTTGATTTCCAATACTCATCTATGTATACCTGTACCAACACGAACTACATGACTACATGACAAAATGCTGATAAAATATCCTTCCTGAATTTAAATGCATTGGGTTTCAGGATAAAATTTTAATAGATGGTTTAAGAACTAATGTCCTATTTATTTTACTACATACCATGTAGCTACGGACAGATTATGAATGACTAGCTGTCAAAGGTGTCACTTAACAATTAGGAATTTGACTCCCATAGTCTCAAGAGGTTTTAACTCAGGGCCACCATGGACCAAATATTTATACCTTTAGCAAAAGCTTCCCAGCTTGATGGAGTTTTCAACACATAACAGAGTTCTGGTAACTCATATGAAGATTTCAAGAAAGAAAAAATTACATAGTAGACATGTAAATAGGCAATTGATCTTAGGAATCGTAGAATTACTTTAAAATTGAAAGATAATTATAGCTACATACCAGAAAGCTTACAATTTGTCCTACCATTTTTTAAAACACTAAATTCCTACTTATTTTTCAGATCTTATCTAGGGATGTGAAATGAAATTTAGAATTATTTCTCTATCTGAAGTGAAACAAAAGACATTTGTTCTAACAATATTGGCATTAATGAGCTACTATATAAAATCTAGAAAGGTTAGGAATATTTATACTTAAAGACTACAACCAGGAAGAGGGTCTTTCCCCCCAATAATAAGTACAAGGGCTGTTTTTCACAAACGCAAGATAATAGAAAATGAATATCTCTAAAATATATGGAAAATATCATTGAAAAACAAAAGCAAGTGAGAAATCAGTTCTCTGATTTTGGGAGCTGAAAGGGTTGTGATCCTTCTGTTTGGTTTCTGCTTTGAGGAATTCCCAATCACAAAACACTGCTGTCCCGAGTTTCACTTCTCCAACTCTCTGACATTAGAATTTTGCCTTTGTTTCCCACTTTTTTTCTTAATTAAGCACTTGTCACTTTACATCCAGCAATCAGAACTCTGATGCTTCCACTGTCCACAGTTATTATTTTCTCGGGACATTTGCATCCCACTTTCTAAAGAGCGGCAGGAAAACCTGCCTCACACAGAAGCCATCCATTCACTGTGATCCTGGTCAGAGTAACAGATGAAGTCCTCTCCAAGGAAGCATCACAGAACAACTTCTAGAACATTCTGCGTTCACTCGGCTTCTCTCACAGTTAATCTGTGTGAACTATGACCTCCTTCACTACCAAGGAATTACGTAAATTCCTTGGGTTTTTTTTTTCTCCCTTTTGAACATTCAGAGATGATTTTTTACAATTGTGCTTCAGATGCTTAAACTGTCACCGAAGAAAGCTCCCAGTGCTATAAGTGCAAGATGGCATCCTCACTGGTCACCCCTCCTTCCTCACCATTTTCTCCACAAATGATAAAGTGAAGGTGGGAATCAAAGCTTAAACCTCTGTGCACAGAACTGAGTGCAAAGCAGATACCCAGCCAACATGATCCCTCCTTCTTGGCTCCCATCACTAAGGATGGTGTGTGGTGGTCAACTACACGCAGCTCTGTGTTGCTGACTGAAGGGGACACAGGGGACATTGACAAGCCTTCTTTTACCCAAAATTATCACCTTGAGTTTTGACAAATTTCATGCATATATCTCTTACATTTGTCATTTCTGTATTTACTTTCTGATTCTCACTCTCTCTTAAGTTAAAGGCCTGCCGTCCTTCGTTAACTTCATTCTACCGGCTCTTCTCTCTCCATCTTGAAACTCATCATCTGGCAGAACTAAGAGGAATGTAGTCCTACCATGATGCTTAAAATAATTAAGAGTGAAAAACTCCTGTCCAATCTGGGATCTGTTATCTCTGCACTTGTACAAAGAAAGCAGCGATTCGCATTTTACCACAGCCAAGAGAAAGGGGGAAAGGAGTTTGTTGCACACCTCACCAGTGCTTTTAAAATATAAGTGAAATTTAATCTTCAAGATGAAAAAATAGACTCATTTCCTAACACCAAAATACAAGATTAAAATACTTAAAAGGTTAATGTGAAGTAGGGGCTTTTTACATTGCAGACTTGCTATCCTTACATAAATCCTTCTAGTTCGCTAATATTACAATTCTCCAGAGTGGCTTCTATGACGTACTGAAAAAGGCAGGGAGGACCCTTCCTTGAAAGATCAAGTTCGACCTGAATGTAGATAATGGACCGAGCTCATCAGCTCCAAACCTCCACCAGTTCCAGAGATAAGAGCCCGACATTTGCAATCCGGAGATTTCTCATTACTGATTCTCATTCAATTTCTCATTAAACATCTACTGGATGTGCAATTCTTTCCAAGAATACCCTACTTGTAAAAATGGGTTTAGTCTAGCTATAAAATGTTTCATTTCAGAAAACCACATTTTTATATCCTTGTGTGAAATGCCCCCCAAAGCCATCAGATATGGAAACAACAGATTTTAGAAATATGAATCTAATCATATGTTTTAAACAGTATGCATATTTAACAGTGATGTTACATCCTTCTACTTGTTTGCCATGAGATGAAAGGCTGAGAGGCAGATGGTGATTAATAATAGTTCCTGAGCTTCTAAAGAAAATTTAAAATGAAATAACTAATTGCTTAAAAGAATGAATTCTTCAAGAATGCTCCTTCTATTCCTTTTGATGTCTTTCATCCCCTCTATCTCTTTAAGGAATCTCAAGCAGAACAACGACGAAAAAAAAGCTTCTTTTTAAGCCACTGAAAAATGGGATCTGATGGAATCTTCCCGTAACTCTCGATGTTTTCCGATGGAACTTTCTTCATGTTGGTTTCGCCTCTCAATGGTTATTCTGTATTTCTTCCTGGGTAAAAGGAAAGCAAACGTAGTAATGAAACCTCACTTGGCTATAAAATACTATGGTTTCTCTTACAAAGAATGCCCTCAAGGGACATCTGGGTTTGGTTTGATAAATGAGAATTGACAGAATATGAAACCCTGATCAGAGATTAAAGTGGTGTGCCCTGAGGCATTAGGTCCTCATTCAAGGAGGAAAATGGCATGCTTTCTGAAATGCCACAGAACAAGCCTGCCCCTTCTTCCCTGGATGCCTTGTGGGTTAAGTCTTGTCTACTCTGCCCTAGAGGCTCTGCCTGACTCCCAGGATATGCCTCAGATAAAGATCAGACTAAGTGTGCTGTGACCAAAGGAACAGGAACACCACTGTTCCCACAAAGAGCCACATAGACCCAGAGTTACATTTCCTTGCAAAAATGAAGAAACCTTGGGCCTGATGACTTACAAATGAACATAAATCCAGCCACCAAAGATTACAAAGGAATGGACGACTCTCAAAACGTGGAAGAATCAAGACCTTGAACACACGTAGATAATTTTACTGAGGCTGAATCATAATGCTAACTAAGTCTGTGAGTCCTCTAAATACAGAGCACACTGCAGCCTGAGACCAGAGACTGCTGGGAGTTCCCTCTGGCTCTTTAAGGTGAACACAGGCCTCTATTTCTAAAATTGGAGGAAACCTGAAGACGGGAGGCTATTTCACTCTGTCTAGATGGCCTCTCCACATATACTTTTAGGAGGCAGAAGGAATCCTTGTCAAAATACATGTGATCAAAGGATCCCAGCAGCTCTCTGGCCCATCAGGGTGTTGGGGTGAGGGTGAGTATACAATAGAAACCCATGGCCCCAGTACTCATTATGCTAACCCACTGAGCACCAAACCCAAGGTCACACCAAAGAATGGCTTGAATCTGTGACCAGCTTCTTGCAGAAGAGAAAGATGTGGGAAAATTCCAAGAGCATCATGCAAAAATGAGGTCTAAAGGCAAAAAGAAAGACAGAGTGAGGGTTAACTGTATAAATGGTTCCCACCTGAAAAAGTAGAAGGCCATAAGCAAGCCAGCACCTAGCAAGGCTCCCACAACGATTCCTGTCACTGCTGACTCTTCCAGGCCACCTGCTTGAAAGAGAAACATAATAAGGGCTCATTTTTGAGAACTAAGTAGAAATGCCTCAAGTTCTATTCATTGGGAGATGGCTCAACCTACCACCTGAAATAAAATTGCCTTTCCTATTAAGGAATCTTTTTTTTTTCTCTTAGCACTAAGCTTAAAAAAAAGTTTTTTGAGAAAGAACTAGAAAAACACATTGATACAGGAGAGTGAGCAGAATAGATACAGAAACCATTTCAAAGCTGGGTGTGGGACAAACACCTATTATCCCAGCACTTGGGAAGTAGAGACAGAAGTATCTCACTTCAAGGCCAGCCTGAGCTGCTACATAACAAGATCTGTGACTGTTAGAGAGAGAGGGGAGGGAAGGAAAGAGGGGGAGGGAAGGAAGAAGGGAGAGATTAATTCAAGAAGGATTTGATAAAAACTGGGACAAGGGCTGGAGAGATGGCTCAGCAGTTAAGGCACTTGCCTCCAGTGCCTAAGGCCCTGGGTTCAATTCCCCAGGTCCCACATAATAAACCAGACCCACAAGGTGGTGGCACTGGTTGCACTCTCTCTGTCTCTCTCTCTCTCTCTCTCTCTGTCTCTCTGTCTCTGTCTCTCTCTCTGCTTGAAAATGAATAAATAAAATAAAATATTTTTTAAAAAATAAATAAATAACTGGGACAAGATTTCCTTCACCCATGCACTTTTGAGTTTATAGTTAAGACGACACTTGAATGGACCGTGGCATTAACCCAACACTTCTGATTTTCACCGATGGATAGAGACACTTCAAAGTGCTAGGTTTGGGGAAATACCATTTGATCTGAATTTTGGTTTTTATATTTTATTTATTTATTTGCAAGCAGAGAGAGGTGGTAGAAAGAGAATATGGGCTTGCCAGGGCCTCTAACTGCTACAAACAAACTCCAAATGCATGCACCACTTTGTGCATCTGATTTTACATGGGTACTGGGGAATCAAACCTAGGTCATTAGGCTTTGCAGGCAAGTGCCTAAACTGCCAAGCCATCTCCCCACCCAATGTTTTTAAAATGGTCTCTCACCCAAGCCAGACAGTTCCATGTCAAATGTCCTACATAGCTTTGTGAAGATGTGAATAATAATTTCAAACAATCATTCTCAGTGGAATCTCCAAGTGTACAAAAATTACAGAAGCTACTTTGAATATAAACTGCTTAGAATAGGGCCTTCAGTACATTATCTCATTTTCTCCTCAAAGCTGAGTATATTTCTTTCATTTTACGTAAGGGAAAGTAAGGCTTAATAAGTGAAAGGAACTCTCCTGAGGTCAGATTTGGCAAGTGGTAAGGGTGAAATTTCAAATCAAGACTCAGTAACTCAAAGACCATGTTGTTAACACACCTCCTTTGTGATCCCTTATCATAATTATTGTATAGTTGTAAAAACCTCAGCATTTGAAAGGTGCTCCTAAGACACAATGACCATGGATTGGTATATTCTCCTTAAATGACCGACTGGCCTGAAAGGTAGATTCTTTGCTCTCCCTGACCAGCTGATAAAAGGGCTCCTAAAGAAATCATCACTAAAAATGTTCTTATTCACAAGCTACTTATAAGAAGGGTCAACTGACTTCTCTTTATCCCAAAGCTATTTATTAATAATATATTTAATACTCATTTGTCAATTTGTAAACTGTCGTGTGTTTCATCATGAGGATTTGGAGGGTATCTACAAATTTTGCAAGTCAGAATGAGACTTGCCACAAGAGATGAATGAGTGAAAGTGACAGTTATTACTTAATATTTTGTTTTCCCTCAAAGTGAGAACCTCAAGTAGCTCAGGGATTGTAGTAAGAGATATAAAAGACATCTTTCTATCATTTTGGAAAAGACAAACACAAAGGAAGAAAGACCTAGAAGCTCAGGTAAAGGAGGGTCCTTCCCACCTTTGTGACTGGTTCCCATGGCTTGGACAGCATCAGGAAAAGAAATGGAAACTTCCAGAACTGAGCTTTGGAGAAGACAGTGTGTTAGACTCACAGGACCCTGACTTGGGAGATAAAGGAAACACAGCAAATTAAGTCTCTGAACCTACGTGATTTGCAGGGAGAGTTGCTGGAATGCTCCAGGATTCTGCTTTCATCTATTCTCAGCTTCAAAGGGCCCCGAGGATATTTGACATTGGGCCGCATTTTGAACCGACCTTCTTTTCCAAAGTAATCACCAATAACCTATAGAAAAGCAAAACCCAGATTTACAGAAGGAAGACCAAAGCTCTCTGTTTCCAAAGGAGGCAAAAAACACCCACAACTTTGCAAAACACAGCCTATCTAAACAGGGTGCCTGTATAAGGAAGCCATATCACTGCAGATAGTGACAGCAAAAACTTCAGGAGGGAATGGGAAATAAGGAGCCCCTCTGTGCATCCTGATGAAAAGAGGGAGTAGGGTGCCCTCTCTGTGCACCCTGAGCACAGCAGAATGTTCCTGAGAACAAGACAAGTCATGATGTGGATCTCAAGGAGGACAATATTGAGCCAGAAGGTGGGAAATGGTCACGCAGCCTCAGAGAGGTATGTGTGACAAAGACAGTGCCACCTGGGACCTGCCCACACTGAGGCCAAGCCCCACCTAGTGAGAAGGGAAGATCTCGCATTTCCTTAGAGAAACAATAATCCCAGTATTCATTTCTAGTGAGTTCTCCCCGGATGAATTCAACCTCTTTGCGTCCATATGGAGGTGATTCTATTTTGACTGGTTCTGGGGGGCCCTGGAAGATCCTAAAAGGAGCTTTAAGGTCATCCTCAGTTTCCAGTTAATATGACCAATGAGTGCTTTTCCAGAGAGGTTCACCTCTCTTTTGTCTGGACTCAAGCTTGTGGCCTCTAAGTGGCTAATGACATCTCTCCTCTCTCCTGACTGAATGTCAGCCAGCAGGCTCTCAAAGACAGTGTCTGGTTGTAGTATGAAGACCTCGAGGTTTTCACCTACAATATGACAATTATGGCTATAACTGAGCACAAGTGCCGTCTTTACACACTGAAACCTCACAGTGAGCTGTCACTTCCCACCTTCTCCAGGGATAAAAGCTTGATGAGAAAGCTAAAGAACACAGAGGGCTAAAGCTAAAGTCTCAGAGGGAGGGTGACTCCTGCGCCTTGGTCGCTGTCACAAAGGCCAGGTATACCTGTACAGGAAAGAAACAGCAAGTCTCATATGCCAGGGCTCATGATGGCAACAGGAGTGACGACTCTCAGTGACATCATAAAAGAAACACCAGAGAAGTGGCATTATCTGCTTAAAGACCTGTTTCAGCAGAAACACTGCGTAGTTGGTATGTTTGTTGGTTTCATTTCATATAATAATGGGCATGTGAAATCAGCAAAGAAAATATGATATTATGAGAAATATCTGAAGAAAGTGAATTAGAGAATGCCCACTCCTAAGAACTGTACAGAAACTCATCTTTCTGTCCAGGGCATTCTTTTCTCTTCATGATGCTACCCTGAAACCCCACTAGCTTTTGAAACATTAACACATGTAGAGTCTGTGACAGACAACCCCCCCAAAAAAAAATTCTGGAAATTTAAAAGACAAAGAAGGTTAATTCTCCCCGTCTCCTCCAGTGTCCTTGATGCATAGCGCTACCTCTTCACTGGATGCCTCTTCACTGCTTGAAAGGTAAGGCTTGCTTACTGAGACTTGCACAAAACCATTTCCTAACATCTGGTCTATACCCTCAACCGACAGGGTGCTCTCCCTATGTGGAAATGCCCAGATTTTCAACTCCTGTTCATTTGAAGGCAGTTTTGGCCACCAGGACAAATTCACCCTCGGAGTTTCCAGTTGCAGAAGGACAGACCAGAACAGAAGTCGCATGTGCTCACCTCCTGAGTGCCTGCTTCAGTGTCCGTCATGGCAATCACAGAGAAGTCCCCATACCGATCCCCATTGGCATCTATGGACACTTGCCCAGCAATGCCTACAGAATGAGAGGCGAAGTTAATTACTTAAAATACTGCTGTCTGCCAAGAAAATGAATCAACAGGATTTTTTTAAAAAAACAAACAAACTCATGCCACAGGGGATCACATCAGACTTCAAGCATTTTTGTTGGCATTTGGAATGACATTGTAATTTATCTATGTCTGCATTCCTAAATTCTTAACATTTCTCCATTAAAACAAATGAAAATCAAAATAAATAAATGATCTTCTGGAAATATATTTTAAATGATTAAGGTTAATCCCAAAAGCAGCATGCATATTCTAGAGTATTGGATTAATTTTTCTGAAAAAAAAATGGTAGAGTGAGAAGTTAAGGCGTCTGTCATAGGTTCCATGAGTCATAGGTTCACATCAGCAATGGGCAGCTATCAGACAAAGAAAATCCCAAGGCCCAAGATTTAGTGTGTGTGTGTGTGTGTGTGTCATACAGTCTGCATTAATACTCGGAGAACAGAAAGCCAGCTTCATGGGTCATCAGAGTCCATAGCCGAAGAATAGCTATTCTTGACCCAGGGGTGGTCATTGCTTATCCAGTGTTATCTGGAATATCGCTGAATGCTGAGTTAGCACTGAGGCAAAGGCTAAGAAGAACCTTCTCTATGCAAGGAAGGGCACTCTGGGTTGGGCATTCAGCTTGTTTGCATGGGAATCAGACTAACTGGACTCAATTGCAGCTTTGACGTTATCTGCTTCTGTTACCTTGGGCAAGGAACTAGTCTTTACAATTGGCATAAATAAGAATAATAACATATCCCTATTAAGAGGTTGTGGAGATGATTACAGGAGACAAAACAAGTGAAACAACTCCAGCACATATTTAAGAGGAGTTAGATTATTTACTTCTATTATTAGTATCTTCTAATTACTGTGATTATTCCTACAGGTTGAGTATCTCTTATCCAAATGCCTTGTGGCCAAAAGGATTTTAAATTTTAGAATATTTGCATACTGAGATATCTTGGGAATAGGACCTAAGCCTAAATACGGAATTCACTTTGTATCACAGGAGCCTCTTCTGCATAGCCAGAAAATAATTTTATGCAATATTTTGAATAATTTTGTGCATGAAACAAATTTTCATGGTGATGGATTTTGGGCAGTGGAGTAAGTTTGGCACTCCACAGAGGTTCAGATTTGGGGACATTTTTATTTTGACATTTTTGCCTTAAGGAATCTTGGGCGTAGTTGTTTTTAATCATTTTTAGCATTAGTGTGCTTGTGGTCTCGTGGAGAATACCTGACCGTGTTCTACCTCTCAGGAGGAGTCAGCACACCAGGTTGAGAGCAGAGATTTTGTAGGTACATTGCTCTATGATTCAGATAAGCAGCTATCAAGAAATGTGAGTGTCAAGGTGGAGAGATTTGGTGTAGCTGAATTTGCAAATAGCAAAAGGATCAGAGAACTATGAGGTTCCTGAGGCAGACAGTTTAGTGAAATCATTGGTGCTTCTACTGATCTGCTTTCTCCCGAGGAGCTGACCCCTCGAGTGAGATGGGTGTCTGCAGAGAGGCATCCCAAGGGAAAGTTCCATCCTCTCGTGTGGCTTGGAGAGGGCAGGTGTTTGGGTTTACTGTCCTTTCGGCTGTGGTTTGAAGGTCCACTGATTTTTCCAGACTTTGGTCTACTTTGCTGGAAACAGAATGGAGTTACCATTCACTTAACATTTTTGTCTTCTTAATATAGACAGGTTACAAAGGTTCCTCCTATCTCCAACTTCTGTATCCTTGACAACCTGTAAGACTTTAAATGGTATGTATTATATATTATAATCTCCAAAACATTGGCCACTATGTTCAGACATGTTTGGGAAGGTGGGTCATGACGAGTGTTTTACAAAATAATTTTTTAAGACAAAGCAGCTGTGGTAATCCAAGACCTCATTACACTTTGAAGTTACAATTCTGTCAAGAAATGGGGTGAGAACTCTCAGGGTAGCCAGTAAGTAAAGTGAGACTTCACCTGAGAGGCTCAGGCAGAGGGGGAGGTTGTCAGGCTGACAGCAGAATTTTCCTGTACATAAGTCATGAGCCTTCCTACCCTCACTTTCCGAGTGGAGCTCAGCCCTGAGCCACACACAGTCCTGTTTACCTTGTCCCTCTGACCTCTCACCCAGAGGAAGCCCAGCCTCTTCCTGAACCACTTATTGAAAGTCTTCAGAGTTGATCATAGGATTCATGGCAATAAAATCCAATTTTGTCAAACAGCATCCAGAGTATTTTTCCCTAACAACTTAATGGTCACTTACAGTGACCACTGAAATTCAAAATGTTTTTAATTTTAGGAAGGTCTGAGTTTTTCTTCATTTGGCTATCTTAGAGTTCTTTGGGAGGCTTCCCTCAAATAGATTATTATTCAGCAAATAAAATGGCCACTCCAAACATTCAAACTGAAAACTTACCTTGCCTTCAATTATCTTGACATTTGGGCAAATGAGATTCTAATTGTAGACTCGGCTATATAATTCACTATATACTTATTGAATATTGACTGTGTAGACCCGGTCCCAAAATGAAAGCATCAAGATGACCTAGACCTAGATGATGGGAAAATCTAGCTCATGTCCCAGATCAAAACCAAACTGTATTCCAGCCATTGTGGGTCTCCACCTTTCTCGTAACAACCCCCCCTCAGTGTTGTCCTCC
Organism: Zapus hudsonius; assembly: GCA_004024765.1. NCBI lineage: Eukaryota > Metazoa > Chordata > Mammalia > Rodentia > Dipodidae > Zapus > Zapus hudsonius. The sequence continues at coordinate 36,401 of PVHP010002304.1, forward strand.
AACACCCCAACTCTGGCTCTTGTCCTTCTGTCCGAAGACCAAGGACGAATGACCACACCTTACAGTGAGCAATTGCTAAGAATGGGATGTGGCCGACCAAGGTTATGTCCCCACACCCCAGCTTCTCGGCATATTGTGCCCAATTCTGGGAAATTTGACTTTGTCCTAATATGCCCCCTGAATCAGCCTGTCTGAGTCCAGCTCCTCAGCTGAAGCAGAGGGAAAGCAAGCTCACCAGAAGGCTGGCTCCCCCACAACCTGCGACCTGTCTAAGGTGAAAAGGGGGCTACACTCAGGTCTGGAGTGAAACATGACATCCATGTTCTAGTGAACCACCATTGGGAAATGAAATCCACCGGTGAGCACCCCAGCTACTACGAATAAGGTGGGACTTATTCCTCCCTACTGCCCTGCCTTTCCTAGTAACTAAGATCAAGCTGAGAAATAGTGAGAAGACCATCCTGAAAATAGAACACCTGCCCAAATCTAGACTTGGCGGTACTTGTTCTTATCATTGAAACATTGCACCAGTATGATTGCAAATACTCGGAAACTGAAAGGACTCCTGTCAATCAACCAGCCCCGCCTACTTACTGAGCAGGTGAGGAAAGAGAAGCTAGCTTAGAGGACTCGGGTACTAGTTAATGGCTGGATGCAGGTTCCTGATCGCTGCTCCTACAGTCTGTTCTAGCACACCCATACTCTATCACCCATCCATCTATCTCTCAAACAAATCAATAAAGTATTTTTAAGATGCTAAGCCACACTATAGGGTTTATTTCCATGGAGAAGTCTTGTGGCCACTCAAAACCCTTAGTGGCTTTCTATCTCAGCTGGAACCCAACTCCTCAGTGCCTCTGTGAGCTTCCTGGTTCACGGGCCTGGCCCCCCACTGCCTCCCAAGCTTTGGCTGTGACCACAGCCCTCAAAGTTAGGTGTCAACTACACAGACCTCCCTGCTTCAGGGACACGCCTGTGACACCCTCAGCTGTCTGCATGTGCTGCTCTTTCTTCAGTTCTGTCCCCTAAACCTCTCCATATCTGCCTCCCTGAGGACAGACTCCACTCAAGGGCCACGCTCAGAGACCTTTCCTGTCCACTCTAGACCTGAAGTCCCACTCCCTCTCTATTTCCTACCGGCTTCATTTTAGAATCCTGGAAATAGCATGTCTATTGCTTATTCCTTCCTCTTGCATGTGAGCTCAACTGATTGCAGACTGCTGCTTGAATAGTTCCTGGCAGACAGGAGCCACTCACTGAATACTTGCTGAATGAATGAATGAAAAGTTGTTATCTGCAAGGCTCTGGGCACCAGCTCAGTTCCATATTGAGTCTCATGCTACTTTGTAGCATCGCTAAGATAAGAGGAGACCACCACTCCTATCTGCACTGTTGGCAAGATTGCAGACTTTAAAGATGTGATAATAATGTGTACTGCACTTTTTAAAGCAAAAATATCCTTAAGGACTCAAAACACCCACTTCTAGGAATATTCTCGGAAATATTCACACACAAAAATCATCAAGATATGCCAGAGGCCACAAGGCATATTACACAATATTAAAATTATAAACAACTAAAGTGCCCCTGATAACAGGCGAGGCATGGCAATGCATACCTGTAACTCCAGCACTCCTCAGGCAAAGGAAGGGGGGTTCCTGAAAGTTCCAGGCTGGCCTGATTTACATGGTATGCTCTGTGCCAGCCAGAACTACACAGTAAGACCCTAATTCAAAATAATAAGTTAACGTAGATCTTATATAGCCATGGAATAATATCTAATTCTCGTTTTTAAAATGTATTGGGTCTACAAATGCTCTTACAGAAAATTCTTTTATTTGATAGAGAAGAAAAAAACCTAAGATGAAAATGGTAGAGCATGGCACTTCGTTCAAGCTTGAGATGAGCGATGACGTACTTATGTTCTGACAGAAAGCATAACATATGCTTAGAATCACATAGAAAATTGTTGGCAGCGATCGTGTTGGGCAAAGGTGGCTGGATTTCACTTTTCATTTTGTACATTGTACTGTTTGAATTTTCAATAACATGTTATAACGTAATATAGCGTAACATATGTTTAGAATCACATAGAAAATTGTGGATAGTGATTACATTGGGGAAAGGAGACGGGTGGGAAGAAAGGTTTTCACTTTTCATTTTGTACACTGTTGTACTATTTAAATTTTCAAGTCAAGAACACTCCCGTTCTTGTATAATTTTTAAACGTCAGCAGAGGTTTCTTGAATAATAAGACTATAGGCATTTTGCTGTGCTGTTCTTACACTTTTCTGTTCTTGGGAAAGCAACAACTAACATTCACCGTTTTAAAAGTAAATTAACTACAATGGGCCAAGCTGAATTTACTAACCACCTCAAGCGACCAGGTTTGCTGACAGCTGACAGTCCTCTTGAGTTTTGCTAAAATCAACAAGATCTCAGCAAGGAAATGTATACCTAGGACTAATGCTTGTTTAAAATTGATTGTAGGTGTATTTTTTTTTTGAGGAAGGGTCTCACTCTAGCCCAGGCTGACCTGGAATTCACTGTGTAGTCTCAGGGTGACTTCAAACTCACATGGATCCTCCAACCTATGCCTCCCAAGTGCCGGGACTAAAGACATGTGCCACCACACCCAGCTGATCATTGATCTTTTTAAAAACTGATTGTTCTGTTGTGAATAAGGTCCGTGTTAAATGTAATTTTAAGAACCGTAGACTTGCTGTCAGAACAATCAGGAGACAAAGCATCTCCTGTGTCAGTGGAATTTTTTCTTTTTTTCTTTTATTTATTTAATTGAGAGAGGGTGTGAGAGAGACAGAGGCAGACAGAGATAGAGATGATATGGGTGGGCCAGGGCCTCCAGCCACTGCAAACAAGCTCCAGACACAAGCGCCACCTTGTGCATCTGGCTTTACGTGGGCACTGGGGAATCGAACTCAAGTCCTTCTGCTTTGCAGGCAAACGCCTTAACTGCTAAGCCAACTTTCCAGCCTGAGTGGAGTTTTTCCTAAGCGCAGCCACATGTATTATTTCACTTTAGTTCCCAAGAGTCTGTGAGGTGGACTGGCTTATGATCCATACTGTAAAGAAGGAGAAAGCAAAACTCTGGAAAGAAGTACAGGAACGGCAGAGAGCAGCGGGGAGTCGGCCATGGTGCATGGCCACACAGACAGAAAACCCACCTTCAAAGGTCCTGTTCCAAGTGTGCTGTATGATTCTCCCGCCATCCTTCTTGCTGTAGCCAGCTCTGAGTACTTCGTGTAAAGCCAGGACATAGAGAAGGATGGCATCATGGAACCCTTCCACAAACATGTTCACCTGCAAACAAAACCCATGCATATGAGCCTGGGCCGTAACAGTGTTCATTCACCAATGATATAAGCAAGCAAAATGGTTCAAAGTGAGCCTGGGGGTCTGAGAGCCATGGCAGAGGTGGGAATTCTTGTCATGGTTTTTCTGGCAGGGAATAAGGAAAACCCTTCCCTCATTTGAGAATTTACAGAATACACAAGTATGAGAGAAGGCACGGAAAGCATTCTCTTGGCCAGGTTAATTATTCCAAGCACATTAGGCCTCAAAAATAGTTCCTTCCATGCACACATCCTTCTGCCCCACATCAACAGTCTGTCTCCTCGGATTGTCCCTACGATGTCTCCATGCTTCGAATGCAGAACATACGAAAGAAAAGAGGGAGCTAGGCATAGTGGCACATGTCCAGAATCCCAGCAACTTGACAAGAATTTGAGAGCAGCTTGGGCTACACAACCAGGCCTTGTCATAAAAGAAAGAAGAAAGAGAAAGAAAGAGAGAGAGAGATAAAGAGAGAGGAAGGAAGGAAGGAAATGGAAACAAAGCATCCACACCTTGTTTCAGAAGTCAGTGTCAGTGACTAAAGACTGAGGCTGTGGAATGCATGGAGCATTCCTCAGAGGACCAGTGTGGCTGCTCTGTGAGACACTGCCTTCTCCTATCTAGAGGGAACCCTAAGGAAGAGGCCTTCTCTGGCCTTCTGCATCACCTGATCAAGGGCATGCTCACAGCCAGCCTCATTGAGTTCAAGGGCACACTCACAGAGGGCATCACTGAGTTCAAGGGCACACTCACAGGGGGGGCATCACTGAGTTCAAGGGCACACTCTTTGATAGCAGCTCAACACCCAGTTACATTTGGCTTTACCCTAAGGATGATGACTTCTGATTTCATTGCAGAAGCAAATATTTCTGTTTCACCAAAGCCTGGTACTACAGAGTAGGTTAAACCACTGGTTAAAGGGCCTCTGCTCCCCTTATAGATGTCTCATTTCTACACCATTCTAGGCCTCAGTATCCTCATCCAGAAAACAAGAGCAAATATAATACCTAACTCATGAATTTATTAAATGTAAAAGACTTCAACAGCTTCTGAAAAAAATCACTTACTGTTAGATTTCATTGTTATAACTGCCTCGAGATGGAGATTTATAAACTTTAGGATTCTACTTCGCCTCTAATTCCTAACAGCAACATGCAGGAAATAAGTGACCTGTGTTATTAGCATAATGCAAGCTAAGGCTCCTCATTCCTGCCCCGGACAGATCTCTAACCTTCCTACCTAGGACAGGCACTGATCTATCCCATTCACAGATGCTGGTTCACAACGAGCTCTGATTTAGCTGGCTGAATCCACAGTCCAGTCCTAGCCCAGACACGTGGCTTAATCTCTCCAGTCTTCAGTTTCCTAATTTGTTAAGTAGAATATCTCAGAGAGCTTTTCTGGGATTAAATGAATTAGTGCACATAAAACACCTAAAACAGTTCTTGGGTCCATGAAAGCCACGAGTAGTTGTTGGCTCTTACTCTTAGCTATCAAGCTTATGTCTCAGAGTCATTATTTACTTAGGCAAAGAATGATGTAGAAATAACATCTACTAGTCAAAGACAATTTTCTGCTGCTTTGGCTGTGCTAATTCAATTTTCCAAAGGAATACAAAATTTTCACTTGGGCCATGAAGTCATTGTGGCTTAAAAGCATGTATGCTGCTGAGTTTTAATAAGTAGACTTTAGCTGTGTAATTTAATTCTCAAGCTACAATACAAATCTTTCCACAAGTTACCTTCTCATTGATAAATGGTATAGAAGCCACCTCATGACACAGGGAAATTGTGGAATCTCAGTTGTAGAATAAGGGGAATGCAGGCACCTGAAGAAAGCTCTAATTTCATCCCCTTCTTACTCTGAGGGCCAAAGAGCATCGCTCTATTCTGTATTCCTGTGTTCTGTGCTTGAGTGTCTGCTCTTTGAGCCCCTTGCTCCTGGAGCACCTACAACAGCCTTGATTAAATTCTGACTCTCAAGCTGCCGGACCTCACCTGCCCACCTGTCCTCCTCCTCCTCCTCCTCTTCCTTGTCCCCTTCTCATAATCTTCAACCAGGACATCCAAAGTACTAGACATGCACCATGGTACCCTGACTGGCCCTTCCTTCCTTTCTTCCTTCCTTTCTTCCTTCCTTCCTTTCTTCCTTCCTTCCTTCCTTCCTTTCTTCCTGCCTTCTTGGTGTATCCTTTACATCCAGGTAAATGAATGGATAACGAAGATGTGGTACACATACACAATCTTGGTGTATCATTTACACCATTATCTGGTCAAGAGGGTTGAACTTAATATTACTTTCATCCTAACAGGTTAGATGATAAAACAGAAGAGCTTTCTAGAAATGGGGAATTATGAATCTGGGAATTCTGCTTAGCTTCTTACTCCTTGTAGGACCACCCAGAAAATGAATGACTTACTGGCTAATTTTTTTTAATAGAAACTAAGGCTGTGAACCTAGCTCTGGTCTGAAATTGATTCTATACTGAGTTGCAAATGGATCACAACATTTCTCTCCTTCCCCCTCAAGTGGCTGAGTGTCTCCCTCAGGAGAGCTGCTGACACCACTGAGACTCTCTGGTACCCTGGCCTGCTGCGGAGGAGGTGTCATAACAACTACCTCATAGGCCCTCAAGCCAGAAGCAAAACCCCACAGAATGCCTTTTCTCAAGGAGAACATTCTCACTTTCACACGTGGTTTTTAGTGGGAGGGAAGCCCGTTAGCACATTATAGACACTGAAATTGAAGGTGAAAATTAAAGAGAAAAAAATAGGGAGGAAAAAAGTATAAAGTTGTGTTAGGAACTTTCCACCAGACTGCCAAACTAAAAGGAACCATGTCACTGGTCTGTCCCACTACCTCTGGACAAAACAACATTTGAACTTCAATGTCCTGACTAGGAGGGAACTTCTTACCACTCACAGAAAACAGGATTCCTTCACCTGAGCAGCTTGTTCTAGTGTTTAGCACTCATCCTAGCCAGAAATGTCTTCCTTCACATTACTTGTCATAACTATTAATAAAGTTGCTAAATGAAGCTAGTCCCTGGCCGAACAAGTTAGATGAAAATAGATCTACCCTTTGTCCCCACTGTACCCCTCCTGGGCATCTACCCTAAAGACCACTCTACTACAGAGACACTTGCTCAGCCATGTTTGTTGCTGCTCTAGACACAAAAGCTAGAAACTAGAATCAGCCCAGATGCCCTTGATGTGATTGATGAATGGATAATAAGGATGTGGTACACATTCACAATGGAATTCTACTCAGCGGTAAGAGAAATTAAATATCGAAACTTGCAGGAAAATAGGTGGACTGGGAAGAGTCATACTAAGTGAACTCACACAAGCACAGAAGGACAAATAGCTCATGTTCTCCCTCATATGCAGTTCCTAACTTGGAACAGCTTAGGTTTGCATGTGCATGGCAGTAAGCGTAAGGAGTCATGAGAGGGAACGAGAATGAAGCCAGAAGAAAGTGAAAACAGAGAGAAGGAGAGGAGGGGTTACTTGACAGGCAACTCAAGAAACAGAACACATGGGGGTGGAAGGGTCATAGGGGAGGGAGAAAGGCAGGATGGGGGAGATTTACACAAAACTAATGACAACATCAAGCTGTACCATAGACACCTTCCTCCTGGACAGCACACTAAAAAATATAAGCCATAATAAGAGGGAGGGGGGAGTGTCTGGGCAGAAGAACCTAATCCTAAAACCACAGATACTGGCCTATAATTCCAAGGACCAGAACTGGGTTATACTCTACAGTAAGCTGTTGGTCAGGGAGATATATGAGGTCCCCAAACAATGCAGCCTATTACCAAAGCACTTGATTACCCACCAGACCTAAATGGAAAAAGCCTGTTGCTGAAGACACCACAATCTGCAGACAAAGGACATTGAGAGACCACACAAACTCAGAAGAAAATCAGCTCCCTGCTGGCTTTGAGTGATATGCAAGCTCCAGGGGGATAATAGCCACCAACAGCATGAGCAAGCAGGGGATCCTGCAAGCTACAAAATCAACAGGACAAAATATGCAATAGTGGCACACAGCCTATACAGGTAACCAATGGCTCTCTGATTGAATAAAAGACCCGCTCAGTGGGAGAGAACTCATACCAGGTACTGAGAACCAGGTCAGATTCCTAGGGATGTGATGCTCATAGATTCCAGAAGCTCCTACTAGTCTTTGGCTAAGAAGAGTGACCGCAGCCACAAAAATCTCTCAATGAGCAAGCCCACTGAGGAAGGCCCCCAGGGGGTTGGGGACAGGGAGGAGGGAAATAGGGGTACCATCATAAGACTGCTCATGCAAATAATTATTGACAATAAATATGGAAAAAACTTTCAATTAACTATGCTTATCTCCTTTAATCCATGGAGAATCTATTTGTTGTTGTTATTGCTGTTTGTTTTTTACAGATGGCATTGAAAACTGGGGAGAGCGAGCCCAGATCTGTCAATACATCAAGACTTTTCCTGCTGACTGCCTTGCATGAGAGGAGCACCTCTAGCACATCTGCCAGGGCCCAGGAGACATCACAGAGGAAGTGGTAGTTTAAACACAAGTGCTGCTTTCACTGCTATCCTGACAACCTGCTCCAGAGAGATAGCATAGACACTGATGACACATAACTCATCAAAGCAGGAATCCAGAGGATGCAGAGCTCAGCACTAATGTGGACTTAGAACACACCCACCAAGGCTCAGAGAATGTTACAGAAGAGGGAAAGTAAAGACTGTAGAGCCACAGGGTGGGGAGGAGTTCCCTGAGGCATTGCCTCCCCCACCCAGAGACTGACTGATACAATCATAACTCCATGGTGGCTACCAGCAACTCCACTGAGGAGGACCCTCAGTGAAATGGGGGTGGATGAGAAGGGACAGAGAGGGTAACACAAGGGGGTGGCATGTGTTCATACAAGGAAGTGCACAGTTAATAAAAATATCATATGGAAAGAAAGCATCTAGAAAACATTGAACTAAATGCACATCCTGTTTCATAGAACACACACAAAAAAACAAACTCCACCTCAGTAAAATAAGAAAAAAGCAATCAAGGAAGTTATTTGCCTAGCCTCACAGCCTGAGTTCAATTTCCCAGTTCCCAGATAAGGCCAGATTTGCAAAGTGGCACATGCATCTGGAGTTTGTTTGCAGTGGCTAGATGCCCTGCCATGATTATTCTCTCTCTCTCTCTCTATCTATCTCTCTTTCTCTCTCTCATCTCTCTCAAGTAAATAAAATACATTAAAAAAGAAAGAAAGAACATGTCAGGGGCTAGAAAGATGGCCCAGTCAGTAATGTGCTTGTCAAATAAGCATGAGGACCTGAGGTCAGATCCCCAGCACCCACATCAAAGCCAGATGTTCTGGCACATACCTGAAATTCCAGAGCTGGGGATTCAGAAACAGGAGAATCCTTACAGCTTGCTGGCTAGCTACTTGAACCAAATTGAAGGAAAAAAATAAGGCAGAATGCAATTAAGGAAAACACCCAACATCCACCTCTACATGCACCCACAAACACCCATGTGCCTACACACACACACACACACACACACACACACACACACACACACACACAATGAGAACTGGACAGTTTATAGTCCCCAACAGATAGCACTGCTGTCTCAACAGATAGATAGGTTGTGCACAAAGAAGTCACAACAAGGACCTCCTCTCTGACAACACCTGCTGGCCTCATCCCCTATCATAGAGAAGCTGAATAAAAATCTTGGATTTTTTTTTAACTGAGCATAGAGTTGGCATTCATGCCATGGCTCCCCTCTGAGACAGTGGACTGCATCTTTCTCGAGTTTTTTTTTTTTTCTGGGGAGGCAAATTCCTATTCAGAGGGATTCCTTGATGCTTATGTACCACACAAGTAAGTAAAGTATGATGTGCACATGAACGTGACCGAGACACCTGGGAAAACCTGTAAGCTCTCCAATGGAGGCTCTGGAATTAAACTCTCAAAGTTCAATGCCAGGCTAGGCTATCCTGGGGTTTTTGCTTATGGTGTTCACGTGAACTTAAGCATATCACACGGTGGTTTTATCTTCCTGACCACAAACCACTGATTCCCAGTGCAAGTGAGGGAACAGTGGGGGTTGGGCCGAAGAGGCGTGAGTTGAGTCGCATGAAGAGAACATGGAAAGTGAAATTTTGATGGAGAGTCAGTAAAAGAAGAGTTGAGCTACGACCTATTCTCCCCTCATAGCTGACAATGTCAGCATCACCTTGTCCAAAGAGCAATAAGACCTTGAAAATGAGCCTCATCCCATCCTTGCAGACCACCGGCAAGAGCATATAGAAGAAGTAGCTTGGGAATGCTTCTTGGGTAGCCAAAGGCCAAGGACGATGCTTCATTAGATAAATACTTAACACATGACTTCTACACTTCAAAAATATAGTATCCACGGGTTGGAGATGTATCTCCATTGGTAGAGTGCTTACCTAGTATTCACAAAGCCCTGGGTTAAATCCCAAGCACTGCATAAACCAGGCAGGCAGAGTGGTCCAAACCTGTGATTCTAGCACTTGGGAGTTGGAGGCAGAACAATCAGAAGTTCAGGGTCATCATCCTTGGTGAGTTTATATGGTGAATTTATATGGTGAGTTTGAGTGTAAGGTCAGCCTGGGCTATATGACACCCTGTCTCAAAAAAAAATGTATCTGGGGCTGGAGAGATTGCTCAGTGGTTAAGGCACTTGCCTGCAAAGCCTAAGGACCTGGGTTTGATTCCTCAGTGCCCACATAAAATTTATTTGCAATGACTGGAGGCCCTGGTCTGCCTATTCTCTCTCCATCTTTCTTCTCTCTATCTCTCTCTGCTTGTTAAGAATTTTTAATTAAATTTAAAAATTATATCAATTCCATTCAATTTTCCCCATAAGTCATAATGTTAAAAGTCTACAAGTTTGGGTGACAGCACATCAGGTACCATCTTGCCCTTCCGAGCACCACACAGAGGTCTCACTGAGGGGTCTCACTCTTACTGACAGACTACCCTGCTGGACTAGGCTTACCTTTGTAGAATTCACCCTCGATCACCTGCTGACTTATTTTAGTCTTGAAGGAAGTTAAGCTGAACACTTCACCTTTATCCAAGCTGAATTCGGGGGGTGGGGGACAAGAGCAAGTGGCTTTCTGATCTTCAGACAGCAGACGGAGAACACACTTCAGCCAAGGCATTGCTGTCCCACCTAGCATCTTCCAAATGGAAGTTATGACTTCTTTGTGGTGGGACTTTCGCCCTTAGTTTCACAAACCTGTTCTTGCTGAAGGCGGCTCTGACTACCGGATTCCTCCTTTCTTCTGCAAGGTCACTTAGGACAAACTTGTATTGTTTCACTCCCTAGTCTACTTTGCATTTTGTATTGTTGCGTGTCTATGTATCTTGACATTGCACAGCTCTTGGGTGTATAGGACATATTGTATATTTCTTTTCCTAGGCCCTGGCCCCACTTCTAACAGAGACTACTCACTTGAGCTGACGCCACAGTCACCTGTGACTTCCTGCTGCTCTGCTATGCCTGCCTCCTGAGTTGTCTCTCTTTTACTTGCTCATACTGTTGGCTAGGGAATGACATCGCAAGGCTTATTATCTTTAATACAAAGGCAAGCCAGCTATGGCACTGTACACAAGACAGTCCTTACTTCTGCTCAAGAGGTTGAGGTAGAGGATGGCTAGAGCAAGCAACAAGGTCAAGGCCATCCTGGACAACGTAAGACCCCCCCCATCTTAAAAACAAGACAACAACAGAATAAGTGGGTTCTACTGAGCGGAAGAGGGGGCGGAAAGATTGTGAGGGCCGCAGTGGGGGAGAATATCAGAGACTTGGCAACCCTCAGTAACAACACACTTGGGTCAGGAGAACCCGGCTGAAGACTGAGCTATCCATAGTCCCCTACCACAAAGACTGATCCAGATGGCCCATGGAGGAGGCTATCCAGCTGACTGGGGATGGGGAAGCGGGGGCAATGAGGAATTGGATATAACAACTCATTGTTGGCCCACTAAACAATGTAACTCATTATGGACAATAAAAAAAAAAGAATAAGTGGGTTCTAAAGAAGAATTTGAGAGACCCTTCTGTGATAAAACTGCATGTCTATTTTAGCTGTTCAAAGGGCATTCTTTGCTCATTATTGGTAAAAATTACAATCTAAAAACTGATTCAGAAATTACTACTTAAAGCAAGACTTTCCAATCATACAGGAGTGCTCATATCAAAACTGACTACCTCAATGGGTGAGTGAGCGAGCTCTACTGTTGTTTAAAAAATCCTTTCTGACATAAGAGCTGGAAGATTGGGGAGGATTGGGGAGGAGGGCTTTGAAATGCTGCCTTCTGGATATGAAGTGGCCATATTTGTGAGATCACAGCGCCTGTCGTATCTGAACAAGACCTGCATAACATTAGACCCATTGACACTCCATCATGGAGGAGGAAAAGAAGAATCTAAATAGAAGAGGGACTAGTTAGAAAGAAGGGATTCAGTGGAAGGAGGAGAAATAAAGGGGGAAAGAAGGGAGTGGGAGAGATTGTGATCAACATACATTAGATACATGTATAAAGAAGGTCAATTAAAAAGTTCAAAAAAGAAATCCTTTCCATCAAGTTTTCTACCAAACTAAACTATCATCTAAACTATCATCACTTTCAAAAAAAACTTATTTTTCTACATTTTAGATATCATTTGTGGTTGATGGCAAAGAATTCCTGGCAACGTTTGGGTGTGGTATATTACTGTACAGCTACAGCGTGGAATTGTTATAAAGAAAAACAGATCAATAAAACAGAGTAATTTAAAATCCACACTTACACAGTCATTTGAGTTGGACTTACATCCCTGAGAAATTCAATGGGGAAAATAAAGTCTTCACACCTTTGACGGTCGAACGAAAAATAGATGGGGAAAAAATTAAGTTTGAATCTTAGTTCATAGTAGAAATAAAAATAGTAAATTTGAGACATATCACAGGCCTAAATATCCTAGCTAGAGCTTTCAGAGAGCTCTGAAAGAAACAGATAGGCATTGAGACTTTGGTGCTGCAAAATTTATTACAGAAGCTACATATAAGCACTGAAAATAATGAAATACATGTTCATAAAAATCTACTCTTCAAGAAGCACCATTAAAAAATATTTAAAAGCAAGTGAAAGGCTAGAGGAAAAAATTATATTATATATATATTATATATTATATATATCCAGAATAGTTTTTTTTAATATATATTTATTGTCCATAATGAGTTACATTATTTAGTGGGCAAACCATGTGTTGTTATCCCGAATTCCCCAATCCCCCCCTCCCCATCCCTGATCAGTTGTATATCCTCCTCCGTGGACTCTCTGTATTAGTCCTTGTGGCAAGGGATCCTGTATATCTTAGTACTCATCCCGGTCTTCCTGGCCCAAGTGTGTTGTTACTGATGGGTGCCATGCCTCCGGACAGTCTCCCCCATAGTTTTAAAGAACATTTTGAATTAGTAACAAAAAGATAATTCAATTTTTAAATAGGCAAAATGCAGCATAGGTCAGGTCACAAAACTGAAGCAACCAAGTAGCTCCTGGAAAAAGGCTCTGCCTCCCAAGCCATCAGATAACTGCAATCAAAAACACAAGATACCACTTTACATCCACCCGAATAGCTAAAATTAAAAAGCTGACACCACCAGGTGTAGATGAAGTTGTAAAACGACTGTAGTTCACACACCTCACGCACTACTGGTGGGAATGTGAACTGGTACTACATCGGCACTTTTTCACAGAATTAGACATGCATCTATGCTATGACCCAGCCATTTCATTCTCAGCTGCTGGACAGAAGTGAAAACACACATCCACGGAAGGCGTTCGAGGATGCACCCTGCAGTTGTAATCATCAGAAACTCAAGTTGAGAAAAATATGTCCATTAACAAGAGAATAAAAAAACTGTTATATTTATATGAGGAAATATTGCTCCCCAATTTAAATAATAATAATAAAGTACAGGGCTGAAGAGATGGCTCAAAGGTCAAAGGTGCTTGCAAGACCTGACTGCCCGGGTTTGATTCCCCAGCACCATGTAAAGAGTAGTGCGCAAAGTAGTGCATGCATCTGGAGTTCGCTTGCAGTGAGTGGCAGGAGGCACTGGAGTGCCCAAACATCATTCTCCTCTCTCTCTCTCTCTCTCTCTCTCTCTCTCTCTCTCTATATATATATATATATATATATATATATATATATATATATATATATTAATAAATTAGTTAATTAAAAATACCTGCAACAAAAGGGGGTGGAACCGGGTTGACTCCTAGGCTATTCACAACCCCCTACCCCATGGACTGATCCAGACTGCCCACGGAGGAGGATATCCAACTGATCCAGGACAGGGAAGAGGGAAATAGGGGAACTGGAGACATCAACACATTATTCCCTTATTAAGTGTATCTAATTATCGATAATAAAAAAAACCTGCAACACCATGCAAAACCTCACCCTAGCCTTTCCATATTTCTCTGTGACTCCTCTCTACTTGGCCTCAGATCTCTGAACGAGCAGATAAGGGAGATAAGAGATCAAGAAGAGGTGTCAATGGAAAACTGGAAGGAGGGATCCACCACTCAGGAGATGGGTTGGAGTCAGAAACATAAATTTAGGTACCATTCACAAAGAGAGGGTCAACTCCTATTCTAAGTATGCGTGCTGCCCCCAAAGCATGTGTTTAGAGACGGGAAGAAACTTTGGACATAGTAGTATTTTGGGAGCAAGTGGCAAAGAGGAATTACCAGAGAACACTAAGAAAAACACAGCAATGTAGTCAGAAAACTTGAACATACTGGTGGGTTAGCAGCCAAGCAAAGAGGAGGAAGAAAGAGAGGAGAGATTTTTCCCAAATGGCTCCTCTCTGGAATCTTCCACTCAAGATGGGTTACTTCACCGCTCCCTGAATGTATCTAAGGTACATTAAATTCCTTCCATTCGTGTCACCTAAGAAGCTCTTCTCAACCCATCTAGTCAGACCCACAAGCACTGTTCAGTCCTCATAGCGCCTAGGACATTACTTTACCCCAAGGAGAAGCTCACTAAGTGTTGGATGCTATTCCAAAGCTCCAATCAACAGCCATCTTCAAGCTTAACTGCATATTCCCAGTGATACACGGATCAAGTTTACACTAAATAAAACCAATCCTGTGTTCAAAGATTAAAGTGATTGCAATCTGTTTGGCTACCGAAGGCTAATAATTAATAGCCTAATATGGCCTAGCACATATTAAAGAAATGCAGTCTCTTTCAGATATTTAAGATTGGGTAGAACCACAACTATCTGACTTCAGTGGTTTAGTAATTACCCCACATACAGATAGCTACGTAGAACTAATTAATAAATATTCCAAATGAAAGCCAATGGTCAAAAGTCTGTGGGATCAAGACTTATAAATCTTTATAAAAAATGAATTAAGTTTTCTCCAGGGGGAGGAAGGAACAGAAGATAAAGACTAATCTAACATAATTTCCTAAAGCTCAAGCTATTTTTAAATTTCAAACTGCTTAAGAGGGCTGAATCCCCAGAAATACATCATTCTGGTCTTCTCTTTTAACAATTGGCTGGACCCCAGAGAGTGTGTCATTTAAAACTGCTACTACATACTGCTGTGCAGAGCCTCGGCGATGTTCTGCTGGTCGGCTGCTGGGCTGTTTTCCTTGGACACCAGCACTCAACACATTCAAGGTTATAAAACCCCTTTACAATCATTCTTCATAACTTCCAAGAGCAACTCAGTGTGGTTTTCTCCATTTGACAGATGAAAGTCTTCGGGACACAGGTGGCTTGCCCTGAGGTCACCGATTGTTTTAATGCCCATGAATTAATATTTATTGAACCACTACCCTGGGATCCTCCACCACATGTACCCACATGGATAGCAGCATCAATGGCCTGGGCACATGAATCAGACCTCTGCCATTAGACTCTCCAACCTGTGGCTACTGTCAGCATCCAACACCAGAGTCCTGTGTTAGCAGGGTGGCCAGGGCAGCTCTGCTTCCAAGCTGGAAGGCTGAGCATATGGCATTCCCTTCTAGTTCCTGCCGAGTGATTTGAGGCAGAAAGCTATTCTGGGTTGAAAACAAACTTTCCTATAAGGAAGTTCAAGTTCTGAAAGTATCACAGTGCTCTGGCCAACGGGTAATCTGGCTGAAACTGTGTTTCATGCACAGGGCTCTCCTGTAGAGAGGGCAACCCTGGGATTCTTCCACCTCCTCTGCTGAACAGCACAGCACCACCTCTGGGTTCATTTACT
Source organism: Zapus hudsonius (assembly GCA_004024765.1). Lineage (NCBI taxonomy): Eukaryota > Metazoa > Chordata > Mammalia > Rodentia > Dipodidae > Zapus > Zapus hudsonius. Next base: position 52,054 of record PVHP010002304.1, read on the forward strand.
GGAGGCCTTCCTGTTCTGGGTTCCCCCTTAAAATTCAGTATCATGGTGAAGCTGATGCCTGGAGCCCTAGCATCTGCTTTGGGTAAAAGAAGGCTAAGGAGATGCTGAGGACACGGGGCCATTAGAGTGGGCGGAAATGCAGGGAAAGAGAGTCTCGGCTTCATTCTTTAGCATTGCTCCCAAGGACCCTCATAAAATTCTCACAGTTGATCAGTGCGTTTTCTACAAGTCAAATAGGTCGTGTGTCTATAGTCTGTATTTGAAGTCATCTCGCTATTCTAAGAAGAATTACACTGTATTTTCATTGTGAAGAAGTTGGTCAAATGAAGTTGAAATGCCCTTTATCCCAGGCAATAAAAGAAGACAAAAGGTGGGCTGGAGAGATGGCGCAGTGGTTAAGGCGCTGCCTGCCTGCAAAGCCTCAGAACCCAAGTCCCACTCGCCAGGACCCACGTAAAACCAGATGCACAGAGTGGCAAATGCATCTGGAGTTCGTTTGCTGTGGCTGAAGGCTCTCTCTCTCTCTCTCTCTCTCTCTCTCTCTCTCTCTCTCTCTCTCTCTCTCTCTCTCTCTCTCTCTCTCTCTCTCCCTGCAATTAAATAAAATATTTTTTAAAAAGAAAAAAGAAACTAGTTTAGCCTTTCAATTGTGAAACATAATTTCACACTGCGCTGCTATTTCAGTCAGGCTTAGTTGAGCCTATTGCCACCATTATTGCGTAATAGCTTTCTAACTCAAATTAATTATACCATCAACATACAAGGACAATAAAAAAGTGACTGCCCTGGCCGGGCGTGGTGGTGCACACCTTTAATCCCAGCACTTGGGAGGCAGAAATAGGAGAATCACCGTGAGTTCGAGGCCAGCCTGAGACTACATAGTGAATTCCAGGTCAGTCTGGACTAGAGCGAGACCCTACCTGGAGAAAAAAAAAAAAGTGACTGCCCTGCAAAAAGACACAGTGAGGCTCAGTGCTTGCAGGTTCTTTCCCAGAAATACTCTGGTTCTTTGCTAAGCATTTTCAGATTTTGTTGATTCAAAAGCAATTTTTGCAATAAATAAATCCACACTTACCAGTACATAACAATCACAAGGGATACTTATTTATCACAAAAAATTATACAGAAAATTCCCACATTCTACAAAGAGCCTAATTTAGCACTAACTAAAGCTATTTTTAAATTATATGGATAAAAAATTAAAGCAATGTCCCCTCCCCTTTAAGAAAATGAAAGTTATTTTTAAAGAGTTCATTACACCTTTATTTAAATGATTTGAAAGCCAACCAATATTTCTTTAGTTAGAGAAAACCCTCTTGCAACGCCTCTACTGCCTGATCACATTTTCCTAATAAAACTAATCTTATTAATATGTTGGCATGTAAGGTCATCATTCCTTTATTGGTAAAAGACAACTTGTGGTTTGATTTTATTCTTAAAAATACAATTAGCAAATTCCCCCTGTGCCTGAAAAGGCCTTTACATTTAGAAAAATTATTCCCCAGCTGACTTTAAAGAAAGGGGGTGAGGGAGAAGGGAGGGCAGCTAGCTCTTCCTATTCTGATGTTCCCAGAAGTGGGGCGAATACATCTTGCAACAATTGCATTGTTTTCCTTCTTTAGCTTGGCTAAAAAACTTTAGTAGCTAACTTTTACAACCTTCAGTAAGAGTCTTCAGTTCCAAGGCAATGATAGTGTGTAAGAGAAGATGGGGTGAAATGTCTGGCCAAAGATTCATTGATGAGCTTAGAACTTTTCAATCAATGTCACTTCCTACGAAGCTTCTGTGCACAATTCATGTCCAAATACAAGTTGCTTTAAATTGCATTGTGGGAAGGTCTTTGTCCTTTAAGGAAATTAAAGTGCGGTTTTGCAACTTTTGGACGTTCCAATAAGTCATGTCTGTCCTCTTTAAACAAGTATTTACTAAAACCTGTCTCTGTTCCAATACCTGAGCTAGATAAAACATCCATCCCCCAGCCTCACATTCATGTTGAGAGCCAGAGGGCGTCCTGGGATAGAAAGCACAGCCACGTACACATCTGCCTCCCTGATAACACTGCTGTGCAGCAGATGCAGCTAGAGCGTTAGTTTGATTAGTTAATGTTCAGCTTATAAGGAGAAAAGTAACAAGCTATAGGTGGCCTGCTAACCTCAAATGAGCAAATATCCACGGTTACAAAATCACCCCTGCTCAGAATGCCTGGTTAGGAATAAAAATAACATTTACCAAACTCTACCCCAAGTCAGAAACAGAGATCACATTAAGAAGTATTAAGAAACTGAATTTGAGAGCCAAAGTGTTAAAGGATGTAGCATTGTTTCATTATAAAAAATAGACTCTGTATATTCTTTATAGTTAAAAGGCCTTCTTTTAACAAAACAAAAAAAAGCCATCTCTGAAATTAATGAGAGAATTAATTCTCTTTAGAATTAGGCTGTAATTCTGTGCTTGCAGTTATACGCTTGCTAAAGTATCTTGGTAAATGCGCACACAACACAGACCATTGTGATTTCTTAATCTGTATATACAGCAGCAGGGTTTCCACGTTCCGTTACCCAAGAGAGATTGATGGCCAGTTTCAAGTTGAAGAAAAGGTAGGTTCTATCTACTTCAAAACCAGAATTGTGAAACTTTCCAAGAAACCGAGAAAAGTGCTCTGCTATAATCAAATTCTCCTAAAGTGGTGTGTGTGTGTGTGTGTGTGTGTGTGTGTGTGTGTGTGTGTGTGTAACAATTGTAATGCTGCGCTTTTTCTGATAAGAAATAAACAAATTTCGTACTCAGTTAATGACAATGAAACTTGGCCTCGAAACTAAAAATAAAGTTGAAATAAATAAAGGAACACATTTTGGCTAATAATCACAGAGTCCTGGGAACAGAGAGGCCCCTGAGGTAGCGTCAGGATCAGCAGAGAAAGCCCATGAGTTAAGGGCCTGGCTGCAAGACGAGATGACCAAGGGAAGGGTCTCTGCTCTCTAGACTTGCTGGGAAAGAAGCAGGAATCATATTGGACCTACTAAAAAGCTTATGTCCCCTGTGTTTCTCAGTTCTTTTCTCTAAAGTATTTCATTTTACAATACAGATTCTAGAAAGAATCACTACTATCACACTGTAATATATTACAATAGCCTTCCAGGACACAAACATCTCCAGTTATTTTTATATAAAGACCGCATTTTTAACCTTAGATTTGAGTCAATTTAGCTTTAACCTATTAGCTATAACTTTCTATTTTCTACTCATTGGTGTCACTAACTTTTAATATTTGTGTGTATATATAAATAGGAGGGTATGAGAGGGAATGCAGGCCTTGAGTCAAGAGAGGAGGCCATGAGAAAGGAACCAGAGGCGATGGGAAGGGTGGGGTGGATGAGCAAAAACTAACAGTGTGAAAGTGGGCAAGATGGAGGGAGGGCACTGGGAGGGGAGTGGATGCAGACAAGGAGGGAAGAAAAACAAAACACAAAATTTGTTTGAAAAAACCATGAGACCCAATTCTTTGGATACTAGTAAAAGAATAAATTTTTTAAAATCTTCTTTTCAAAAAAAATCTACTTTAAAACCTAAAATTCTACTTTGGCAATAGGATTTCTAGATGATAATCTTATCTTTGTAAGAAATAATAGTTTTGAAAATGAAGCACAAAAGCCTAATTTTTAAATGAGGCCAGTGTAAGAGCTACATTCAAGGATGCAATTTAGTCCTGGACATAGAGCAAAGTAAACTTTCGTCTCCATGTGTCCGAACGATGATGCTCCAAGGAGAACAGCAGCCCCTTGTGCACGGATTAGTACTGTCACTGGCTGCCAGTGTACAACTGCTTCTAAAGAGTCACCGAAAGACCAGGCCTGGTGGCACAGGTCTGTAACCCCAGCTACTCAGGGGACTGAAGTAAAAAGATCACAAGTTCAAGACCTGCTTGGGTAAAAATAAAAAAGAGATCTGGGGAGAGAGCTCTGTAGTAGAGCACTTGCCTAACATGCTCAGGGCCCTGAGTTCAAATCCTAGCACTACGAAAAACAAATCCCAGAAGGCAGAGGTGTGTCTAGGGAGTAACAACAAGAAGCTGTTTCACTAGTAAATCTGGAAATTAAATGTAGCTATTAAAAGGACACATGTGAATTCAATAAAATAATTTGGGACCAAAAGAAACTCACTCTCTCTCTCTCTGTGTCTCTCTCTCTGTCTCTCTCTGTCTCTCTCTCTTTCTTTTTCTCTCTTTCTCTTTCTGTCTCTCTTTCTGTATCTCTCTCTTTCTCTCTCTCTCTCTCTCTCTCTCTCTCTCTCTCTCTCTCTCTCTCTCTCTCTCTCTCTCTCCTTCTACATAGCACCACTATCTTTGGACACTTGCACTGTATTGAGGTTCAATAATCTTCACTAGGTTTCTGGTAAATTGCAGCTAAAACACACATTCCCTTCAAAGCCCAACTAAAACGATACTGAATTCTGAGAGATAAGCCCACAAATCTAATGAGTACAGCAAAGAAATCACAGGGAAGCATAAAGTTCTGGAAGTGGGAATAAAGAAACTGCCTCTAGAGACCCGAGAGACCCAAACGGGAGTGTTCAGGGAAGCGTGCTGGGCTCACCAACAAGCAGAGCAAATGGAGACCCGTAACCTCTGGAGGCAGGTGTGCAAAAGGGCTGAAAATAGTGAAACTTGTTGAAAATCTGATTAAGGAGCACTTAAAATGTGAGATCGCTCCCCAAGGTTACACAGAGAAGAAACTGTCCCCCACATCCAGGCAGAAGACAGGGATGACACAGGAGGAGGGTCTCTGGACAGCTATAGACTGGGTGAAGGACCACTGGACAGGAGGCTATAGTGATAAGTCTGCAGTCCTAGAGGAGATACCCCAACCCTGGGTTCCCAGCAGCTAGGTACAGCCTGATGACCCTCAAAAAGGACTGGGGGAGTTCTTCGGCGAAATTCCCCAGCCTCAGATAAATAACCTTAAGGTAGTCGTGTTTAGAATAACTGAAAAAAACTAACTTGCCCCTTTTCTATGCTACATAAAGTCTACCACTGGATGGGTTACTAGATCCATAAAGCTTGGGACTCTGTAGTAAGCACTCCAGAACCACAAGCAGAACACCACAGGTGATCAAAGTTTAAGAAAAGCTTCTACTAAGAAAGACAGAAACATACTAATTAATAGAGAAAAAGAACTTGAAAAATGAGCGATGCGGGAAGTACATGGCATTTCTATGAATGGGAACTTCCAGCAACAGCCAGCAGGGCCTTCATAATGTGCCTTTACATAGAAAAAACATTCAATTCTGCCTACTAAATTATGACAGTCTATCAATTATAAAATGAGCCCAAACTTTAGATAAGTGGGAAAAATGTACTTTAGAACTAATGAAAGGGATAGTCAGAAAGACAAGCTTATGTGCCCAAGAGACCAAGTCCAGTGTGGCTTTGAGAAGGGGAACCCCGAGAGATCAGGCCAGAACCTCACAGTGTTTTGTTCCATTTTCTTTTGTTTTGAGTCATGACCTTGCTATATAACTAAGACTGGCCTTGAGCTGAAGCAATCCTCCTGCCTCAGCCTCCTAAGTACAAGAATTATGTGTGCACCACAACAGGCTGGAAAACTCTTGACAATTAAAAATATGATCAAAATTTTAAAAATTGATAGGTTACAAGGTAAAGTTGAGGCAATCTCAACTTTAGGATGAAGGAAAAAGACAGAATTGGAAAATACGAGACGCTTGCTTTGATAGTCCAGAGACTAGAGACGAGTGGGACCAGCTAAGAATAACTAACAACCAATTGTCAAAGTTCCAGACTGAAGCCACTCTTGGCTTGGTCCACCCTCATCTCCGGAAGGAGTACTTGCTCGGTTTGCTTTTGCATCTGTGAAAATAGACCTTCATCACTTTCTGGTCACAATACACGCGCGTGCAAGCGCACACACAGTTCAATGTCAGGAAATCAATAGATAATCCAAATTTAATATCAGGAACAGCACCATATGTAAGCTACTTCCAAAACGTAAGGGGCAACAGAAGGAAAAGCAATCATGATGATCACCTCTGTGGACAGCCACACAGAGAAGACAAGAACCAGAGAGGACCCGGGTTTGTAACCTGCATGGTACTATGAATGTGTGTATTGTTTACTGTGGTACTTTTTTCACCCATTGTGTTACTCCATTTAATCTAGAAAGTTGTGTGTCATTTTGATTGAAACAACAACAGCATCAGGGAATGGCCGTGAGCTTCCCGTAAGAAGGGGGGCCAGCTGTTAAAGGGCCAGCAAGTGAATGGGTCTCAAAAGTGCCAAACACAATAGGGAGAATGGGTTAGAGCCAGAAGTGGGATTTACAGGGAGGAGAATCCAGAGAGGTTGCCAGAGCAGAAAAAAGTATCTCCAATACTGGCTCCCTACCCTGAGAGCCAGCAGCAGGCACAAATTCAAGTCTGCCTTTTAAAGACATATTGTGAGGATAGTCTTTAAAAGAATGAATGAATGAATGATGGCTGGCTAAACAAATAAATGTTCCTTCATCTCAGAAATAAAACTAATGGATATTTAATATAAGTTTAGGTTGTACCTGACTGTGCATGGGTTTCTTTGTCATTTCTTCCAGGGAAAGCAAGTATGCTCATCCAGGTGAACAAATGAGGTTCAGGGCAACATCCGGGCAAATGGTGTGATCTAACTCTGTTTTCGCAGCTTTTTGCTACATTGATTCTACAGATAAAGAGGGCTGACTCCTCTCTCCAAAAGCATACAAGGTACACTTACATGCAAAATTTGCTACAGAAGTTGGGTGTGGTGGCGCACGCCTGTAATCTTAGCACTCAGGAGGCAGAGGTAGGAGGATTGCCATGAATTCAAGGCCACCCTGACACTGCATAGTGGATTCCAGGTCAGCCTGGACTAGAGCGAGACCCTACCTTGAAAAAAATTTAGTAGAGAATTATAAAAAGTTGAAATATCTTAGACAAGAAACTTTCATCCACTTAAAGAGCTCATGGAAACTTCAGTGAGTATGAAAGACCCCTCCTACAAAATAATAGACCTATTCCCCTAGGAACGGGAATATGATCACACACATCTAACAACTGTTCTGCTGTATGATTAGTTATCCAGACATCCATGAGTGCCATCAGAGCATCAGGGCTTCATACCAAAGGGCATAGTGCTTTCTGAGTGCTGTCATAGGGATGCAGCTTTTGTGGACCCCCGGAGCTCAAAGCTGTGGATACTTTCATGCCCACTTAAGAATGTTTAGGGAGTAAGGATCCCATCAATAATAGACTGCATCTGATGACCAAGAAATGATGACTTATACTTCAGAAAAAAATGGGGACAAAAGGTCACTTTATCAGCTCTGTGAAGAAACTGATACCTTAAAAGTGTGTAATTTGGACCAGTGAGTGCAGAAACGAGAAGGGCATACTTTGGGTTATGGGCCCTGCTGAGGTCACTCAGAGCGCCGAGACACTTAATCTTCGGGCCATGGGTTTGCCTCCTTATCGGGCACGTTGTTGTTTAAAGGATCAGATTGATGTAGTGGAAAAAGAAAGTCACCGGCCCAGGAGTAAGGGGATGCGACTAATCTCAGCTTGGCCACTACGCAGCAGCGCATTCTAAAACCAAATACCAGTGCTCGGGAACTGGAATTGCTCCTGGGCAGAGGCCAGGCAGCTCCGTTAAGATGCCCTTCAGTGAGAGCCACTGCGCATGTTGGTGACCCAATACCAACCACCAGAGAAGGCTAGGCAGGCACTTGGCAGAACCTGATCTGAGCCATGCCTGGGGCCCCACTGATATGTGAGGGCCTCTGCAGTGGGACTACTAATGACTCAAAATGATCTTCACGATTCCCACTGTGTATCTTGCCAAGATCAGAGGATGCGTAGAAGAAATAGGGGCACAGGCATCTGGAGCAGCAAGCTCATTCACTTGAAGTATAAGGAATGAGAAAAATAGTATCTACCACCACAGGGCACACAAGTGCCTGGCATTTGTTGAATACATTAATATACAATTCTCTGTTCTTTCAATAACTTTGTTGGTTAAAACTTTTCCCTTTAGTCAGTAAGCTAAATATGAAAGATGCCCAAAATATGAATTACTTGGAAAGAGGCAGAGCAAGATCTGTGAAACTTTAACCATTCATAGTTTTTGTTCTATTCTGTTTTGGTTTGTTTGAGGCAGGGTCTCACTATATAGCTCAGGCTGGCCACAAATGTAAAATCTTCCTGCCTCCACCTCCCGTGGGCATGCACCACCATGCCTGCTCAAGCACACATATTTAACTACTGAGGCATGCCGCCTTCAATGATGCCCATTGGGCCTATTAAAGTATGACACGTTGGCATGGCATAAGTTTCCACCAGTCTCATAAATAAGAGGACAAGTGCACTTTTAAAATGTTATATTACTCAAAGGAATACATGTGGTGGAGGCGCTATTATAATATACATGCAGTAATATACAGACACTGAAATCCTAATAGCAACCTGGCCCTAAAAAAGACCAAAAATCTTATTTTCTAACACACACACACACACACACACACACACACACACCATACACCATAGCTTAGTAAGGCAGAAGTAGACTTTTTAAACTCTTTTTTTATATTTTATTTATTTATTTGAGAGAGACAGAGAAAGAGGCAGACACACAGAGAGAATGGATGTGCCAAGGCCTCCAGCCACTGCAAACAAACTCCAGCACATGTGCCACCTTATGCTTCTGGTTTTATGTGGATACTGGAGAATCAAACTTGGGTCCTTCTGCTTTGCAGGCAAACACCTTAACAAGTAAGCCATCTCTCCAGCCCAAGAGTGGAAACTTGACCCAGAGAACCTCATTTACAAGTTGCTATTAGCCTTTGAGATAATCCACCCAGAAAAACTCCACCCAAGATAGCAGCTATAGGTTTGACCAGAATTATGTTCTCCAAACTATAAACCAATTATAACCTCTGCTGAGCATGCACACCATCCAGGGTTTGATCTCTAGCTTGAGGAGGAGGAGGAAGAAGAGGAGCCGAGAGAAGAGGAACTAGAAGAGGATCAAAAACATCTTCATAACTGAAACAAATTATTGTATTTGCACCAATTCCTACTTAATTTTCATTTATTCATAAAGTCAGTTTTATAGTCATATTAGCATGGAAAGGCAGTATTATATTTCATAGGTATAAATCTCTCTAAAGCACTCATATTTGCTTTGAAATGTATTATAGATCTTAGTAGCGCAATGCCTTCCCAATGAGATTTTGCTTACAGCCCCATTAAAATGAGATTCAATTTTTTGAACGCAGAATAACTAATGATCAAGAAAGTTCAGCTAGTGTGATAGGATGCCAGCTGTCACCCAATAGTCTGATCATGATAAACAATATATGCTGAAATAAGTTCAGTGAGGAGGCCAGACAATATGATACTATTGTTGATATCTTAAATCATAAAATTAATATGGACCTGGTAAAATAAGATAGTATAAAGACATGTAAAGGATTTTGGTATTTTCAATATTGGTAGCACTACTGAAGGAAGCTCAGTACCCTTTGGGTCTTCATATGCCCAAGACAAAGGGTATTACAGGGGTGAGAAAGCTCTCATAGATGTCCTTAAGCCTAGCCTCTGGTGCAGAAATCATATTTTTTTAATAATTCAAAACACATTGTCCAAAAGGAGAGCAGCTAATTAAAAGAGGCTACTGAGCCCTTGAATAAGGGTTCAATAGGCTGTTTGAAATATACCCCAGCTTTCAAAGACAGCATCCAGGAAAAGGAACATCCAATTTTATCAATCATTTTTACATTGGTTGAAGGTTGAAATGATAATATTTTCCATTTTTAATAAATATAATTTTTGTTTTAATTTTTAAGTGTCTACTGGAATTTTTGCTTTTCTACTAGAAAAATTTTAGAAAATTTTTAATTGCATATGTGTTTTTACATGTGTAGCTCATACTTGCTGAAAAGAACCTATTTAGAAAGCCAAAAACCTTTAAGTGATGTGTATAGTGTATAACATTTAAAACATGAATAAATGTTTATGAGATCCTTTGTTATTTGACAGAAAATTCTTATAAATGCATGTGTATTCTTATAACAATGGTACAACAGAGGTACCATTTATTAAGCATCAACATTTTGACAGAAATAGTGCTAAAAAAGCATCAGATAAACTGTCTGTAATGCTCCCAAAAGGGATGAGTCTCTCAAACCAGGGAGACAATGTGTCTTCCAAGATCACCCAGCTCAGAAGTGATTGCCAGCTGGGGCCAATGCCAGCAGGCTGCTATACTTCAATAAAGACCGTAGGAGAAGTCCTGTTTGAAAGTGACCAGCTCCTGTGAGGTTGGACAGAACCTAATGTCTAAGCCACATACCTCTCATCATGCTTGCACTCTGTAGTCAGCAGTTCTGGGAAACAGTAGAATGGACCTGAAGCAAAGCTCCATCCTCGGCAAAAGAAGGAAGGAAGGAAAGAAAGGATGCAAGGAGGGAGGGAAGACAGACAGCACACTCACTTCGCTAACTCTAAGGACCCACTGCTCTTCCTGAGAAAGGGTGAGCCATCACAACACACTGCACCTCAGACACAGCGAAGTGTACAAAAGACAAGCAGTGGCACCCAGGGAGCTGCAGTCCACTCCTTAGCACCATGTCTTAGCTGAGAACTCTGGCTTAATCCTTAGCCCAGGGTGAGCGTTCAACTCTAGTTCACTCTTTAAAATGCACTGATAACCACAACGTGCTTGGGGTGGGAAGCCTAGGCATACCCAAATAGGAATCACCTTGCAGAAAGGATGGCTGCACTGTTGGAAGAGACAGCAGCAGGCTGACCATGATGTGGACAGAGTGCCAAGAAAAAGAGTCTTCTAAACCCAAAATACCTTCTGCCACCAAGCTTTGGAGAAATTAACCATGAAAACTTGGGCATTCTTTCAACCACCTTCTCTTCTCAATGCCCTCATAGCTGAACAGGCAATGGAAGTCTACGGACCTTCTGCTCAGCATGACAGGTCCCCACAAAATGTCGATTATGTTTCCTGGATTGTTGAAAAAGTGAAGCGTAAGTGAAGGGGCAGGAATGATGGGGAAAGAAAGAAGGAAAAGTGGCCAGGAAAACAAAATAGAGAAGGCAACAGTGCCATTCAGATCTGGACTGGGAATTTGTGAATGGTTCAGAATGGGACACTTTGTCACCTCTGGTTTAATGGGAAACTGTGTGCAGGAGACTGAAGGGCTCCCAATCGAGCACTTACGTAATCCTCCTCATTGAGCCCTTGTTTCTCAACAGAACTCTTCACCTCCATGGAAAACTTCTCAAACTCGGGTTTCACGGTCCTCAGTAGAGTGACTGTTTGCAGGGATGAGTATGCTTCCTTCGCTTCAAGGTCATGTTTGTCTCCTCTCTTCCAGGAGCCATCTCCTACGGGAGAAATAAAAATATTTATAGTTCCAAACCAGGCATCATAAAGAAACCATTCTGTGTTTTCAACGGAGATGTGTCCCTGCATGGTACTTTGGGCAGCTGGGGTGAGAGGTATTGTCATAGTTTCGTGCTCGGGTATAATGTGACAATGTCAAAATCGTTAGAGGAAAAGACACTTTAGACACATGGCCCTTTGAAACATGAGAGAAAGACAAGCTCTGTTGATGTAATTGCCTTATAATAACCATGTAACTGCAATTCTTCATCTCCCTTCCTGCAGAAGTAAGAGGTCTTTGTTCCTTCCCACCCATACTTATTTTTAATACCTACAATCAACTATGACAATGAGCCAAGTAGCTAGAGTCATCTAATAAACCAGATGAAGCCTGGCATGGTGGTACACGCCTTTAATCCCAGCACTCAGGAGGCAGAGGTAGGAGGATCACCATGAGTTCAAGGCCACCCTGAGACTACAGAGTGAATTGCAGGGCAGCCTGGGCTAGAGTGAGACCCTACCTTGAAAAACCAAAAAAATAAAAATAATAAATAATAAACCAGATGAATGCCATGCAACTGTGGCGTGGCTGGTTACAGCCATGCATGACAATGCAATTGCACACATATATTATAAAGTTAGTATTGTTAAAGGACAAACGTTTGAGTCTATTGATACTTCTTGTACCTCTCCGCAGGGAAAAGTAGGTTGGGTGAACTGAAGGGTTTGTGCCTCTTTTGTACTGACATCATTATTAAAATATTTTTTGGATGGTGCTGATCAGTATGTTGATGATAAGAAATATTTTGAGCACATATATAATGAGAAAAGCTCTATAGGTTGAGGACTTTACATGTATGAACTCATTTAATTCTGATGAGACCTTTTCTATTTGACATATGAGGAAACTGAGGCACCGGGTTGCAGGGCAGCCTCCTGCTTCTCAGCTCCTGCCTCACAAAAGTAAAGTCTAATCACAGGTAAAGAACCGAGAGGACATACAGCCTGCTGGGCCCCAGGAGCCAAGGGGGACCATCAGCTGTTTCTATGAACCATCATCGTGAGTCCTGGAGCCCTCGGGTCATTTGTGCACATGGAGCCCCAGTTCACGACTGCTCAGGTAGCAAGGGGAGTGCCGAGTGCCCATCCAGCTCTACTATTGTCCTACTATTTCAGAAGTTCAATAAAAACCCGATGGCTCTGGAATTCCTACCACAGCTTGAGTTGGATGCACTTGAGCAAGGGCTCTATGATAGCCTGGCAGGCGATATAAAGGTCTTGAACAGTCTCCATCAAATTTGGGAGAGATTTAGTGTCAGACACTTGAGCCACCAAAGTTCTTTCAGGGGAGGACTAAGAGCACACTGTGGGGCTGGGGCACAGAAGCAAGCTCTGATGAGAGGGTAATTTCCTGTGAAGACAAGGCAGTAGCCTGGTCCTAAATGTGTGAATAGGATTTTAATAGGAAGAGAAGAAGGTGGAAGGCAGGCCTGGCAGAGTCCATGGCACGGGCAAAGGTGCAAATGTGCATGACATCCAGCAGGCCTCAGCCTGGAGGATGAGAACAGCAGAGACAAAGAATGTGTTTGTAGAAGCATCTGGATCATCATAACGCTAATAATAGCAACCATTTATTAGTTGCTTACTATGTTTCAAGTAGCTGTTAAAAGATAATAAGACAGACTTCCCCAAAGAATAGGCCTGTGCTCAATGAATACAAGGTTAAATTGCAAGCCACCAAAAACTACTTTTCAAAGTTCTGTTCCTTCTCCTTTTCTCCTGTGAATCCTCCCAAGCCCTGAGAAGGCCACAACCTGAGTGAAGCCATGCCTGGCTAAACCTAGCAGGACACTCAGTCCACAAATCTCAGACAACATGACATTCAGGAGCCAGGGAGATCCCAAATGCTTAAGAGTTCTCATGGAGGAACCCACATGTGATGGTTTGAATGAGGCGTCCCCCACAAACTCAGGTGTCCTGAATGATTGATCTCCAGCTGGTAGCAACTTGGGAATTGAAGCCTTGCTGGAGGAGGTGTGTTGTTGGGGGTGGGGCCATGGGTGTTCTAGCCAGCTTCCCTTGCCAGTGTTCAGCACACTCTCCTGTGGCTGCTGTCCACGTGATGTTGGCCAGGAGGTGATGTCCACCCTCTGCTCGTGCCACACTTTCTCCTGCCATCATGGAGCTTTGCCTCTAGTCTGCAAGCCAAAACACAGCCTTTCCTGCCATCAGCTGCTTTTGTTCAGGTGTTGGTTTCATCCCAGAAGGTAACTGCAACACCACTTCCCAGAGAAATGCAATAAACATTTATTGATTCATTTTTAATAGAGTCGAGGTGTCAAGACACAGCAGAAGCTGGACACACAGCTCCATGAGAGAACACTTGCCTAGCACACAAAATGCCCTGAGTTTGATCCCCAGACTGAAAAAAAAAATTTTTAAACTCAGCAAAAGTGGTGCTTCTAAGGCAAAGAAAATGTGTTTTTCAGCGCTGGGAAAGGGTTGCATTATCTCCAGGGGCTTAAGAGGGGAAATCATTAACCCTACTGGGTTTCAGCCTTGTAAAGAGAAAATACATGTAACAATAGAATAGCAACTATCTCTGACTGAAATGAGAAAAACATGCTTTTTGAAAATAAGTGAAATCTAGGCTAATAAATCCACCTATCGTAGTCTAATGGTTTTTTTTTGTCTTGGTTTATTAAGAAAAGAATGGAAATGATAATCTTAATTTAAGCCAACCTAAATAGTTACCTATCACTACCGCAGCTTCCTGCTTTGAGGGCGTCTCTGACTGTGATGGGTCAGTGGCGTCTCCCACATTCAGCTGTGAACACGAGGAAAGCAAAGGTCGGCTTGGCATGGCATCCCATGGGGGAGATAAATTGAATTCAATAGACAACGAGGTGCCTCTGGAGATTTATGAGCAGAACAGAAGAGCTACCTGATGCGGACCACGCAAGCCCTGGGAAATAGCAGTGGATTAGTGTGGGGAGACGCGGAGCGTTCACAGCCACAGTAATCCAGGCGAGAGGTTAGGAAAGGTCATGTGTGGGAAGTCACACGCCAAAAACACAACAAGTGGTTCTCTGGGTGGTTAACTCCTGAGAAACTTTCCTCTTTTCCTTTCTTTTTCTTTCCTTTTGAAGTTGTATGAATATGGGAAATTTTTAAACTCTTTTTATTATGAACTTTACGGTAGGAAGATACTGCATATTGGTCATATTCCTATTGGATTAGACATTTATATCCCATCTCTCCCACCCCCAAATTTTTTCATAATAAAAATTTTCAACTGTTTGAATTTTCAGAATAAAAAGCAAGAGAACTAATATAGGAGGAGTCTCAAAGGAGGAGGAGTCCAGAGCCCAGATAATGCCAAGGAAAACGGGAAATGGGTAATCATTACAAGAAGCAGCAGAGTAAAGAAGAGGAGACGAGGATGAAGGGATGGTTTCAGTTAGGGTCACGGTGAGTGCAGAATGCCCAAGTGATAGCAGCAGGCTGGCACTGGAAACAGAAGTCTGAAGCTAGGGTCCAAGGGCTGGAGAGGAAGCTGGCTGTCTTTTCTGCCCAGCTCAGTGTTAAAGGGTGCCGCCCAGAGAAGAAAGAGAGTCAGGTAGAGAAGGGTTGAGCACAGGCGCTATTTTTGGTAGGCAGGAGTGGGAGGAGAGACAGAACCAGGAGGCTGCTGTAGCATCAAAGCTAGGAGCATGGGGCTGCCAGGAAGGGGTGAATAGAAACCATCCTTGGCATCTCCAGAGCATCATCACCATGTAAATTAACCATGAAACCAGTTCCTTTATCATACTTGCCACATTTCAAGAACTCAGTAGCTATATCAGGCATGTGCCTAGTGGCTATCATATTGGCCAACACAAAATAGAATGTAGCCAGACAGATGGGCACCTGTAATATTAGAACTCAGGAGGTTGAGGTACGAGGGTGGCAAGGTCGAAGCCAACTTGGACTATGAAACAAGAGCATGTTGGAAGGAAGGGAGGGAAAACATAGAAAGTTCCACTGTGTTTGGAGGCATAGTCCTGACTAACAAATTTGTCAGCGAGGTCATTTAGTGACCTTGAGGAAACCATGTTCAGAAAAGTAAAGAGTATTTTTTAAATATTTATTGATTTACTTGCAAGCAGAGTGAGACAGAGAGGAGTGTTTTTAATTACTCATTTATTTATGTGTGTGAGTGTGCGTAGGGGTATGCCAGGGTCTCTTACCACTCACTGTACCAGGTAGATGCTTGTGCTGCTTTTTGTGCCTGGCTTTACTTGGGTCCTGGGGAATCAAACTCAGGTCACAGGCTTTGCAAGCAAGCACTTTTAACCACTAAGCCACCTCCCCAGCCTTGGTGGGCATGAATGTCAAGTATTTATAATTGCTTTGGGATTAAGAAGAAAGCAGGAAGACGGCTGGTCTTTGTTACTATTTCTAGGGGAAGAGAAAGCAAGCTTGCTTGGCTTTGTTAGATTTTAAACATCACGAGATCTCAAGCGTGCACTGCATGAGGAAGATCAGACTACATGGGGAGCAGTTTGTTCAGTGTCTGTGTTTAGCAGTTCTGTGACCACCAAGCTGGCTCCAACGAATGCTGCCCACGCTCAGGAAACCATGCCGTCCTGGCGCTCCCAGCACTTGGAAAGGACTGAGCACATAGTAGGCCTTCAGTATACATGATCTAAAGAAGGAATGGGGGCAGCAGAGCAATACAGTAATACATTAATGCCTGTCATTCACCTGTGCCATTGTGATCTTCCATTCTGATGGCTATTAAACTGAACAAAAGCCTTGGCCTTGCCTCGCCCACCCAATCCTAATGTCCCATGGTGCATGGCAAGGCTGGACAGCTAACCCAGTCAGTATCATGCACAGCTCTGCATAGCTGCTCTGCTAGTATTTCATTCTTTAATTCTCATGACAAGACTATGACAGGTGCACATCTCCATATTCAGTTTCTACCTGGGTGCTGGAAATCTGAACCCAGGTCCTCATCCTCAACCAGCAGGCACTTCACCAACTAAACCATCTCCTCAGCCCCATAAATCTAATTTTCAACTACTTTAATTCCCCCATGTTATGAATGAACCCTCATTCTTCTATAATCTGGCAAGTCTGAGAGGTCATCAGGAGGGCTTTCAAAGATTAAATAATTTAGTCATGAGTAAAAATGGGCACACTATCAACATGTTTTCTAAAAAGCCAGTAGCAAGCAAGTGCTGATGAAAATAGAGGGCCTGGGGTTGGAGAGACAGCTAACTGGTTAAGGTGCTTGCCTGCAAAGTCTAAGGGCCAGGGTTCAATTCCCTAGTACCCACATACGCCAGATACACAGGGTGGTGCATGTGTCTGGAGAATGTTTGCAGTGGCAGGAGGCCCTGGTATGTCCATTCATACATATTCTCATGCTCGCTCTCTCTCTAATAAGTAAATAAAAGATTATTTTAAGAATATAGAGGGCCTATGTCTAGAACAGCATGAGGAAAGCTAGAAGCTGACGAATTCCCTGGGGTCACAGATATGATATTAACCCTTTATTAAAGATGTATCCAAACTCTGCCCACGATGAGTCAGTTTGCTGATTCTATCCTAAAGAGGAAGATGCTTTTCTGTTCTGACATGGAAGACCTGGAACTGTGCCTCTCCACATCCACTCACCCTTCTTCCTTACAGGTTCCCACACTGGTGTGGTGTACACGAGAGTCCACCTAAAAACGTGATGCCTCATCTTCTTTTCAACCAGGGATAACCAATCTTAAATAACCGGAAACTGAGTGGAAGGATCTCTTTTTCACCTGCTCTCTTTCCCCTGGTTTGCCTAAAATTGAGGTGCGCCCCCTGGAGCCCTGGCCACCATCTCTGATCTCATGCACTGAGGACACATGAAACACAAGATTGTATCCCTCGTGACATTATGAAACCTCATCCCTGCCCTGACCTTCCACCTCCAGAATTCTTTCAGCTGAGAGCAAAAGCCTGTTAATTTGTCCCAATCACTATAGTTGGGGATCTTGTTATGGTGTCAATTCATGATGCTCACAGCTTCTTATGGGAAAAAAAAAAATTCAGTTAATGTAGTAACAGAATGGATAGTCTGAAATGTATACATAAAACTGCCTCCACAGCAAAGTTTGAAACAATTTTAAAGTTCCATGTACATTGGTCAAAGTAAATTAAGACTAATGATGAAAATGGCTAATGGTCATTAAATGGCTATTATGTTCTAAGAAGTTTGCTAAGTACTTTTCATGCACTTCCCCATGTATTGCTCAGCCTGATGTGGTTGTAAGAACTACTATTATCATTATAAGAAGCCAAAGCTATGGCAGAGGTCAAGGTTAAGTCACTTTGTTGGGGTTCGAGGTCAAATTATTGACTCTTAGTTCTTAGAGTGAAAATAGAATGTAGTTCAGTTTCTCAAGCCAACTGACACCAGAACTCAATCTTCACAAATATATTATAAAATATAAAGTGAAAAATGTTTAACCAGAACCATCACATAGTCTTTGTGATTTTCATAAGACCACTTTGCAATAAACATTTTAAAAAGCATAAAACTTGGCCCAAGGAAGTTTTTAAAAATTGCCCAAACATCACCAGCTCTTAATAAGTCAGAGAGATGCAATTTCTCATTCACTGCTATAAGTACATAAAAGAACACATCACTTTAGTCATATTCTTTCAAAAGAAAATGTGTCTTATCATGGGAAAAATATCAGAAATTGATGCACACTCTACAAAATAATGGTGTCATCAAAAGCGTCATTAAAAGTCAAAGATAACTTGAGGAATGGTCACAGACTGGAAGAGATTAAGGAGATACAACAATTCACTGCACTGTGGAGCCTGGGGTTGTATTCTGGAAAGAACAAAAACATTAGGAGAGAAGGAAGAAGGCTTGTGCTGTAGTTAGTAGTATTATAGCAATATTAATCTTCTTACTTTGATCATTTTACTTTGGTTATTTAAGTTATCAAAATTGGAGGAAGCTTGCTAAATAGGTACATATGCCTATTATTTACACAACTTTTCTTTATGTCCAAAATTACTTCAGAATTTCTTAAAATAGTAAAATAAATGTTCAGGGCTGGGGAGAAAGCTCAGCAGCTGTGGGATCGTGCTTGCTTGTAAAATAAGTGTTCCAACACTTGCCTTGGAAGAAGTGCAGATACGGAGTTACATTGGTGCTGTATCTCCAGGCCTATGGGACTATTCCTACTGCATATGAGCTGTTCTAGAGGGTGGAAATGATGAAAAATGTCCCAATTCACTCTGTTGTGCTAATGCAAACCCACTGTTCAAATCTGGCAATATCATCTCAAGGCAAGAAAAACGCCTGTCCAAATTCGCTCATGATAAATTCAAAATTCCAACTAAAACATTAAGAACCGACATTCTGCACTGATTCTTTAAGATCAACTTGATCCCAATAATATTGTGGTGCTCAGTATTAGGAAATGTGTTACAAGAATGGGTCAAGTATATTTGAGAAGAGGCAACTTTTGGTGAAGGGTTGGTGGTGGTTGTGGGTGGTTGATGGTTGGTTGTTTCTTTTTTAGATAGGGTCTCGGTCTGAAGCCTAAACTGGCTTAGAACTCACAATGCCCCTCCCTCTACTTCCCCAAGTGTTGAGATTACAGGTGTAAGATACACCAGCAACTCTATACACACACACACACACACACACACACACACACACACACACACACAGGGAACTGAACCTAGGACCTTATTTGTGCTAAGAAAGTGTCTACACTGAGTTATAGATGAGCACACAGGGTGCCATATAGGCACGCGCACGCGCACACACACACACACACACACACACACTATATTACACACACAAAAATGCTGTGAACAACATAAGTATTAAAAAATAGATATTTGAGCCAGGCCAGATTGATGGCACACCCCTGTAATCACAACACTTGGGAAGCTGAGGTAAGGAAGATCAGAAATTCAAGGCCAGTCTTAACTATATAGCAAGTTCAAGGCTAGCCTGGTTTCCATGAGACCCTGACTCAAAAAAAGAAAATGGAAAAAGGAAAAAAAAGTAGATACTGCTTAAAGATATCACGTCAACTTACCAATTACTATGTAGTCATACTATAGTATGATGATTTTTATCTGGGTGACAGAATTATGACTTATTTTCTTCCTCTTACCCTTCTAGATTTTCCAAATTTTTCACAATGCTTATGTATTTTAATTAGCAGGGGAAAGTCATACAAGTTTTATCTGTGAGACAAACTCCAGCAACCAGTATTTGCATTAGGCACCAAATGTGTAATGCATGTAAATGCACATGGCACGTGTGCTTGTTCATGTATAACGTGTGTTCCTGTGCGATGCCTGTAAATATTTGCAATTTCCACCTTGAAAACCTTAGAGCAAATGTTTTCACTTTCACCAGTTTCAACCCTTAGGTGAAAGAACTCGATACTGCAGCCAATAATGATCTTAGGTCAAGAAGTGAAAATGGCATTCTTCTGGCAGAAAACAGAGGGGAAGAGACTGGTGTGGAAGCACGGAGTGCAAAATGCTGTGTTTATTCTGCAAGTCCCGCTTCACCAGTTCATCCCTTTCAGGAAGTCAATTTTTCCCTGGCCCCATGAGAAGTGTGCTGTATTGCTTATCTGTATATATACAATGACCCATTGCTTAAGGAAGCTAGGATATTAAGGCAGGAAATGGGGATGACTGTTTTAAGTCTTGGATTCTGTCTAACTATCTGTCATCAGTAAGAACTCAGAAGTGGAGTCAACATAAACCTGCCATTTACCATCTGCACACTCAGCCTTAAGCAGCCAGCTTGAGAAATGTCCTGGAGCCCGAAAGTGTCTACCGCAGAGAACTGTGACCACACTGGGGACAAAATGCCTTACAGTCGTTATGAGGATGATTTCCTTATCCATGACCATGACATGGACCCTGAGGACATCCCAGATCCATTTTAAAAAGTCAAAGATTATTTCATCTTATTTTATTATTTCACCTGAAATTCTATATAAGAGAAAGAAGCTGGAAGGGAGCTGGGGACGACTAGGGACCACATTACAAGTGATTACAAATGTGTGGTATGCATAAATATGTTTGCACATACTATATATTACCAAAATAAAAGTTTTATGAAACAATATATATGTGGTGACATAGCTTGGTATGTTCTATTCTATTACATTAATTCTAGTCTATTTCTTCTATCTAAAATTCTACCCAAATTTTGCAGAAATTATTTTGACAACCCACCATGACAGTTGTGACCTGACATTGGAATAACACTGGGCAGAGAGTTTGGGACCTGCATTTACAGTCCTGGGAACCCCGGGAATGGGATATACTGAACCCCAGATAAATGCATCGACACTACAATTGTGCTCCCATGGAGTTTAGAGAAGAAGAAGCTTGAGTCATCATGACATATGGTTAAGGGTGCTCAGTCACTATTTTCCAAAATCAAATGTGATTTCTGTAATAATAAACATCATATCTACAGACCTCACTCTAATAGTTAGCCCTTCCTCACCCCCTTTCTGACACTTTAGAAGAACTGCAGAAGCCGGATGCAGAGTTACCATAGGAAGAACTGTTGAAGAGCTCAATGTTGAAGAAAGCATAGTCTCCGTTGGTCATGCCATGCCTGTGAACCGCCAACATGATGTTTCGGATGGTGTCACCACTTGCACACATGATCACCACTGGGGAGAGAAACAGATAATACATGAGATTCCCCAGCAAGCAGGCCAGAACCAGCAGAGGACAATGAACGTAGAATAGGAAATTCATGTAGTCCTGAAGTATCTCTTCATGAACAGCTTATTCTGGTTATTCCCACTTCTACACAGGGGATATGTTCCCAGGCCCTGGGGGATTCCTGGAACTGTGGCTAGAACTAGAAACCATGTATGCCATATTTTCCTCTAAACATACATACATATGAGGAAGCTTAACATATAAATTAGACAAATTAACAATAATAACTAATAAGAAAATACAATAATTATAATAGTATACTAAAACAAAGGTAGCTCAAAATTTATTAATTTACTTGTGGAATTTTCCATTTAATATTTTCAGATGACAGTTGACTGTAGGTAACCAATACCCTAGAAAATGAAACCACATGTAGGGGGAATTCTTGAAATCACAAAGGAGAAAAACAGTATTTTTATGTGGATCTTAGCAGACACCACCATAACCAAGTGATAAGAGTCAACATCGCCATGGAAATGCAAACATACTAGCCTTCTGATGGAACACACAGAGGACCAGAAAAGTCCAGATGGGCAATCTGCATCTAGTCCAGAGGCAGCAGTTGCAAACCCAACTTACAGGACACTATGAGAATTGGTCTGTGCTCTTCAGAATGGTCAAATCCATGGAAAATAAGGTCAGGTTCACAAAATGTGTTAGTGAAAGTTAAAAAAAACTAAAAGCAATATGTGCTACTCAGATTCTGGACCAAAAACCATTAGCAAAAATTTTTAGAGAGGATATTATTGAAACAGATGGTAAAATTTGACTAAACTCTGTAAACTAGATAATGGAATGTGTTTTCGTTAAAGCTCTTGCTTTTCATGACTATACTGCAAATATATAAGTGAACAACCTTTCCTTTAACCATTTAAAGGAAGCTGGAGATATTCAGTTGGTAGAATGCTTGCCTAGCATGCAGGAAGCCCTGGGTTTAATCCACAGCACTGAATAAAAGGACATATGATGGTACACACCTATAAACCTAGGACTTGGGAGGTGAAGGCAGGAGGATCAGAAGTTCAAAGTCATCCTCAGCTATACAGTGAGTTCAAGGTCAACCTATACTACATGAGGCTCTCTCAAAAAATATATATGATTCATAGATAGATGTCACCAAAGCTGGGTGGGCCATATCCTAAAAATTGAAAATGTGATAGAAAGTAAAGGCCAAAATCTAGTAGGAAGTTTGGAAAAGGCCAAAATAAATTCCCAGGCCAAAGGAATTCTCTAAAGGACAAGCAGTAAGTAAGGCAATATAAGAAAAATGGAGGTTCAACCACAGAGATCTAACACCTAAGTAAGAAAAATAACTAGAAAGAGAAAAATAAAGGGAAAAAATAAAAAATTATCCCAATGGGCTGGAGAGATTGTTCAGTAATTAAAGTGCTGGCCTGCAAAACCTAAGGACCCAAGTTTGATTCTCAGGGGCTCAAGTAAAGCCAGATGTACAAAGTGGCACATGCATCTGGAGTTCATTTGCAGTGGTTAGAGGCCCTGATGTGCCCATTCTGTGTGTCTCTCTTCGATTTCTCTTTTATTGGAAACGAATGAATAGTTTTTAAAAGAATATGGGGAACAAAAAGAAGATTCTAAAACTTTCCAGAGGAAAAATTAACAAACATTGAGTCCAGAATCCCAAGTTAATTCAAACTAACATTGACATCGGTATCTAGAAGACAATGGAGTCATGCTATCAATTTTTGAGTGAAGAAATTATCTCTAGCCTAGAATTCTGCAATTATAAGGCTGTGAGGAAGAACTTTTCAGTCATAAAGGATTCAAAATTTAGATCTCATCCTGGAGAATGTGTGTCCCTAACACAAGGAAAAGAAGTGCACAGGGATCAAAGGTGAGGTGACAGGCGTCTCAGAAAAATACTGGAGGGAACCCAGGGTGACAATTTGTACAACATGCCAAGAAAATAAGCTGAAAATGTTCCAGAGCTTAAAACAGAGAATGAGCAGTCCATAGGACTCTGAGGAAACAAACAAACAAAAAAACAAACAAAAAAAAAGCTGCTTTTAACCCCAAAGGGAAAAACAGGGCAAGAAAGGGAGAGTTCTCAAGGTCGCTTGTTTGGCTCAATGGTGAAATGCATCTAGAAGGTACTAAGAGTGTCAATACTGAGCTAAAAGTTTTGGCATGGCCACGCTGGAGGGAGGGAGGGACAGAAAGAAAGCTTATCTGTGTGGTTAACAGATAGTACAGGCGAACTCGATCATTTTTCCACTGGGATTCCAAGATATAAAACCTAAAACTGAAAAAATCAAAAGTAATATGCCATTTAGAGACATAAAGGCAAATAACTATGAAATAGTGGTATGAGTTATAACTTGGTAGATGGCTCAGTGGATGAAGTGCTTACCACCCAAGCACAAGGATCTGAGTTCAGATCCCCAGACCCCACATAAAAGCCAGAAGCCCTAGTGGGCTTCTGTAATCCCAGCACGCTGACAGGGAGATGGGAGTAGAGACAGGAGACTTTCCCAGAAGCTACTGACCAGCTAGCCTGGTGAATGCAGCAGTGAACAGGAGCCTCAAAAAAAATGGAAGATGATTAACACCCAGAAGTTAATCCACCTGCAGGTCATGGCACATGGACACTTACCATACAACACACTAAATAAAAAAAGAAGTTGAAAATTCTTGCCTCTGAAAAGTCAGAAATGGGAAGTAGAAGGCAAGAAAGCTTTTTTGGATAATAAATAATTTCTGGTTTTACATAGCTGTTAATTAATTTTAATAAAAACAAAATCTAATTCCTTTCATAAAAAGGGTTCTGTTTCTACACTACTTCACAATATATATCATTCGTAAAATATAGATTATACCCTTATTTTTGTTTTTCACTCCAAAGGTCCTTGTAATCCCTGTACTGAATGTGCAGTATTCTGCTTTTCCTGGCCTGGCTCAGGGAACTTTGCAGAAGAGGGGGCAGAAAGATTGCAAGAGTCATGGTGGGGGAATATCCAGAAGTATTGCCCCCCACACCATGACAGATTGCTGCTCACACAACACATAACCCTCAATTTCCATGGAGCATACCAGTGATCCCACACTGAGGAGGGCCCACAGTGGTGTGGAGCAGGGAGGAGGGAAAAATGGAGGTACCAACACATGACATGTGCATACCAAGTTTTTAGTTAATAAAAATTTTAATCCTACTTACCAACCACTTGATCACTTACCACTTGCCAGATTCCTAGTAATAAATCATTCTTGTATTCATTAAATGTTTCTGTCTCTATAGTCATTATGTAAGCCCAGACTAATTACATATTAAATAACTAATAGAATGAGATGATAGCTCATCATGCAAAAATGTTTGTGCATAGAATACTTCTAGTTCTGCATCTAAAAGACATATAAATGAAACTACCATTTTTCACTGCTTGAAACAAGTATTACTGACTTCCTTTTTAAAGATAAATTAGGGGTGCTCTCTTTCTTCATTCTCCCCTCCAAAATAAATAAATAAATTATTTAAAATTTTTCATTAGGTGTGGAATATTGAGGTCAGTATTCAGCTGAAGAGCATTTATTTACTTATTATTTGTTTATGCTTTGGTGGACAGAGTCTCATTCTATAGCCCGGGCTGGCTAAGCTCACAATCCTCTTGGCTCAGCTTTCTGAATGCAGAGATTATAAGCATGTGCCACCACACCTAGCTAAGATCATTATTTTTTTTATTTCGAAAAGCGCACTTATTTTCCTAGAGTATTTTGTAGGAGAATATTCTTAGCACCTGAAACGCATCGATCCTGAATGTAGAAGACATGCATCACATAGTTCTCTGACTGAGTCATCTCGTCTAATTTTCACTAGAATTTCTGGAGAAGATGACCATCTCACACTTACAAGTCAAATTTTGTCTAAAATCAAATATGACAAGACTTGCATTTTCTTTTTTTAATATTGTATTTATTCATTTTTCAAGCAGAGAGATACAGAGAGAGAGAGAGAGAGAGATAGAGAGCACCATGGCCACCACCTTGTGGGTCTGGCTTATGTGGTTACTGGGGAATTGAACCTGGGGCCTTAGGCACTGGAGGCAAGTGCCTTAACGGCTGAGCCATCTCTCCAGTCCAAGACTTGCATTTTCAATATTAACTATACCATGTTCTCTGCCTCCCTCCTTTTCTCCTCTGTAAATCAAAATTAATAACATCACCAACAGTAGTCACCATCTTGTGAAAAAAGAAATACAAGTCCACAAGGAAACCCTGTGAAACCTCATCTCCTACTACCTCATTCTTTGGCTGCCTGGGGCTGTCCTTTGAGAAATGTGTTAACTCTTCCTGGGACTTTAGATTAAACTTGTGTCACCTTGACCACTATTATAAATGCATAGTGTAAGATCATTATTTTTAAAAATGCATGCTCAGCTGCATTTGCTTTCACTACATTAGCTTTGTAAGAAGTTTTTAACTTTTCTTTTGACTTAGTTAGGTGTTGAATTCCAAAGAGGACAGAGTAAGTGTTTTCCCTTAGTTTTTCTTTCCACAGTACATGCATAGTCAAAGGAAAATTTAAACATATTATTATTTGTGATGGTGGCACTGTTACTTTTGCCTGTTAAGAGATTCAAGTGTTTGGGCTGGAAAGATGGCTCAGCAGTTAATGTGTTTGCCGATAAAGCCTAACAACCTGGGTTTGATTCTCCAGTACATATAAAGCCAGATGTACAAAATGGCACGTGCATCTGGAGTTTGTTTGCAGTGGCTGGAGGCCCTGGTGTACCCATTCTCTCTCTCTCTCTCTCTCTCTCTCTCTCTCTCTCTCTCTCTCTCTCTCTCTCTCTCTCTCTCTGAAAATAAATAAATAAAATATTTTTTAAAAAGAGATTCACATATTTAAAATTTGGTTTTAAAGTTGGATACAACCAAAACAGTGCTGAAAATGTTCTCTCCAAGAGAGGACTGGGAGCTCATCATGGATTTCCAAAGCCAGAAATACTGTCAGTTGCATTTTTACATTTTAGGTAGATACAAATCAGGACCATAGAATATTAGTTGTAAGAGGCCTGGATTTCATCTGACTTGAAGTTTCACAGAAGAAACAGACTGAGTTCAATGTCTTGCACAGGCCAGGAAGCTGCTGAGTGGAGACAACAGGTCCAGAGACATCTGCTTCTCAGGCCAGGGTTACCCCCAGAGCACAGCCACGACAAGGAAGCCAGACATGTACTGAGCCCTTAGTTTGGATCTGGCTTTTTTTGTTCAGCGAATTCCAGTGCCTGGGCTCATTAAACCCTTCCAGCATCCCAAAGATATGGGTGCTCCAAGACCCTGGCTTCACCTGAGGAGCCAAGGGTACAGTTTCATAGCCCAAGATCCTACCAGTCAGTGAGTGGCTGAGTCTCAAAGGCCACTGAAACCATATGTTGAACCCCAACTTAACCCCTGTAGGAGATCCCCAGAGAGAGCTTGGTTATCAAGCAGCTTTCTCCAGAGTGAGGAAATGGGAGAAGGGTGGCTGTCTAGGGGAAAATTTATTTGTTCATGTTTCTGCATACTTGCCAGGTCCCTGCCGCACAGGATTTAATGTAAGTATCTTACAGCCCTGACCTGAATGCCTGCAAAGCATGCACTTGATTCTAGCAAACTTCACTACTAAATTCAAACTTGGAAGAGGAGAAAAAAGCAGACTTGAGAAAAATATGCTTAAAAGATAAGAATAAACCCAAATATTAAAAGTTGCATTTTCAGTATTAATTATACTGTGTTCTCTGCCTCCCTCCCTTTCTCCAGGGTGGGTGTCCTAGGAAGCCAGGCACACTGGCCCCTAGGCCTCCCCTGACAATGCAGCCCTCCCAGAAACTGGGGGAACCGCCCAAGCCTGCACTCGCAGATCCCCAGGCTTTTGTATCCCAGGCCACTGAACTATGGTCACCGCCTCTCGGTGACCAACAATGGCAGCAACTGACAAGAATTTGCAGACCCCAGATCTGGCCACGAGGGGGACACACCCCCGTCTCCAGCCTGCCCTAGGAAGACTCCAACATGTAGCTCCCAGTCCAGAAGAAGCAGGTCCCCGGGAGCCAAAGCCACCAACATCCGCTAGAAGCGACTTGGGGACAGAGTGTGGGAGTAGATGTGAGTTTCTGGCCCAGGCGTGACAAGCACGTCGCCACGGCACACAAATGTCTTTTTCTATAGTCAGCTAGGTGGGCGCATTGCGCAGTCGGCAGGAATTCTTCCGCGGGGACAGCGGGAGTTCCCCATGCTCAAATTTGCAGGAAAGGTGGGGGGTCCCCCACTCTCTATACCTACACTGCGCCTCTCTTAGCCTCTGAGGTGGCTATGCTGGGGAGGGGTTGGCTGTTTCGCCACCCTCGATGACTTCTCTGCCCACTATCACCTGTTCCTAGGGACCTCAGCTTCAAGGACTCAGGTCGCTTGGTTCCTTTCCTCGCAGCCCGCACCCAGGTCCCTGACCCCAAAAGACAAACCCTGTGTCTGGCTTTGCTTCCCGACCCTTGGGTAACACCGGAGTCGCGGGGAGCTCTCCTCGAGTGGCGTCACTGACATTCCAGGCGCCTGCGCACCCGCCGAGGAGAAACCCAGGCGGGATTCCCTGAAT
Source organism: Zapus hudsonius (assembly GCA_004024765.1). Lineage (NCBI taxonomy): Eukaryota > Metazoa > Chordata > Mammalia > Rodentia > Dipodidae > Zapus > Zapus hudsonius. The sequence continues at coordinate 79,812 of PVHP010002304.1, forward strand.
GCTGAGAACCCCAACTATGACACTAGGCAGGAGGGAACTGCACTGTTGTACTGGGACTTCAAAGGATCACCCATCCCTTGTCTACTTTGAGAGTTATTCCAGGCCCCTAGAGATGGTGGAGAAAGCTCGGGTAGGGGGATCAGTGAGAAGGAGACCAGGATCAACTCGGGATTCTCCCGAGCGCGCTCCCTCCAGCAAAGCTGAGCTCTGCGCGCTTTTAAAGATGCCCATGCCCTGCGCGCCAGGAGAAATGAGTGTCGCCTGAGTCCAGACACAGCAAGGCATTTTTTTTAAGTGGAAACCACAAAAGCCTATTTGTAAGTGACAAGAAAGGGCACAAAAGGAAGAAGAGTGTCACAATGAACCTTTAAAGAAAAAACCTTGAGGGCTGTGGAAACAGCAGCCAGGAAACCAGGAGACCCCCACACACACACACACACACATAGCTAGACAAGGGTCCTCAGACACTGCCGCCCTAACGGGGGCGCACGCCAGCAGTGGACTGTGTAACAAGTTCTTTTGGCATTAGAACGCTTGGGACCCTGGAACATCCATAGTGTGTCCAAGATAGCAACCAAAGAGAAATCTAAAAAGAAAAGCCCTTCACGATCTGACACCAGTCATACTAGGGCTTGCGGGAGCCGTTTGCTCTGATACCCCCTCGCCTGACCCCCCTCCACCTGTCCAGGGCCCTGTAGACCGCGACAAGGGTTTTCCTCTCCCCGAGCCACACAGCGCACACCTAAGCCAGTCCCCAGGCGCACTGAGCCCCGATCCCCTGTCAGGGAGGTCCACAGACCGCTGGAACTGTGTGCGGGGACAGCCGCGGGGAACCACGGGGTTAGGGGCTGGCCCCGGGACGCGCGCGCTCCTGCTCACCTCGCTCGCTGTCCTGGATGTAGCGCACGATGTCGTCCAGGTCCAAGCCTCGGGTCTCATCGAAATTGTAGGCAGAAGTGTGCAGACCCTCCTCCTCGAAAATCTCGCTGACGCCCTCGAGGGTGAAATAGCAGTTCCTCTCCAGTTTGTCGTCGCTGTAGACCAGCGCGGCGCGGCTCCAGCGGTGGTGGCGGAACAGGGCGAGCATCATCTCGCCCATCTTGGCGTAGGCCGGGGCGACGCGCGTGAGGTGCGAGTACTCGGTGTCCTTGTGTTGGAAGCCCCCGGCCAGCGCTCCGGCCGACAGCATGGGCAGGTCCCAGTGCGACGCGAGCCGGGCCACCGGCGCCGCCGCGTACTCGCACACGGGCCCCAGGATGAGGTCGGGCTTGGCGCCGCGCGCCCCGGCCACGCGGTCCACCAGGCGGAAGAGCGCGCCGTTGCCGCAGTCCGAGTCCTCGTAGGCCACCTGGAAGCGAGTGCCCGGCGGCAGGAGTCGCCCACCCGTGCCCGTGCCCGTGCCGTTGCCCTCCACGCTGCGCAGCGCGTACTCGATGGCTGGCCGCACCCGGGCCAGCGAGAACAAGTACGAGTCATCGCGGGGCAACAGCACCAGCACGTCGATCTTCTGCGGGGGCAGCGCCTCTCTCTCCGGGCGCCCCGGGACCGCACCCGCGCCTCCGGCCAGCGACGCCCAGGCGAGCAGGACGCACGCGGACAAAGTGAGAGCCAGCCGCGAAGGCATGCTGCCGCCTCGGCACCCCACCCACCCTTCCTCCTGCTGCCCACTCTTCTTGTATCCCAGGTCCCTGCGCCCCCCTGGGCGCTACAAACAGAATTCCCCCCTCACTGGAGCGCCCAAAGATAAGAGAGGAAGAGTCCTTCTCTGCAATGTCACTAGGTTTTTGCTAAAATTAAGTTCACCCAGTGTAAAACCTGTGCGTCTGCAATACACATATATACTTATTATAAAGATATAGTCGCCTTCCCTTTATACATATGCTATTTTGCCTAAAGGTGGCTTCTGATTTGGGCGTTGCTAAAGTTGCTTTTGAAAGCGTATTTGTAAAAGAAAAAAAATAAAAGTTCGACTTGTCCAAGTGCTTGTAAGTGACGGTGCATCTCCCTCGCGTTTGATCTCATTGATTCGCGCCGGTTCCTGGATCCATAGCCCGTGTTTAAATAGCGTGGCAGAGACGGAGCGCGTTACCACACATGGCGCGCTGAGGCCGGTCACGGATTGCCAGCGGGTGGGGTGGGTGGGGGTGGGGAGGGTGGGGGCTGGGCCAGGGGAGCCTCTTATTAACATTCTTACATCAGGGCTCCTCCCTGCACCCCTGCCTCCCCACGGCTCCCAGTCCCTCACCCCGGCTCCTCGCCCGCCCGCGCACTCTGGTTCCCAAAGCCCCCGCCGCCCACGTCTGCGCCCGCGGAGTCCCCGAGTCCCCGCGCCGCGCGCCACCGACATGCCCGCCCCTCCCGGCCTGGCTCCCCCAGCTCTTAAAAAAGGAAATGTGTTTGAAAGTAAAGACGTGCGCGCGCGCTCACCACACCGGCGCACACGCAGGCTACAGAAGGGGGAGGGGTAGTTCTCCAAACAAGTAGTTTAGGTGCAAAAATCCCTAGGGCTCGCTCGCTCTCACCTCTTTCCTGGCTCCCACCACGTTCCTTGCCGATGCGCCCACTCCCGCGGGGCACCTGACCTTGTCGGTCCCCAGCGCAAGGTCAAAGAAACTTGGACCCAGGTCTCAGTGCAAGAAGACTTCTGAGAAGCCCTGGAACACTCATCTGACCCGAGCGGTCCCCGCACGGGTCCTGTCCTCAGCCCGGAGCCGGCCTCCTGTCCCTGAGTCGCGTGTGCACAGGCTGGAGTGGCGGCGATGGCCGCGTCACCACGTCGCGGTACACAGATCTCCGCCGGCGCATCGCGACCAGAGAGGCAAAACTTGTTGCTTCCCAAGGCCAAGGAATGGCCAGGCTTCTGGAAGTGTCACAGCTTGGAAAGCATCCCCAAGATGTCCTCGGGGTTTTGTTTGCTAAACCAGGTAACTCAAAGGGACTGTCCCCTCCCTCCTCCAAATCATTGCTCGGAAAGTCTCAGTAGGAAGAACGCTCCACTCCACCCCAGCGCTGGACAGACACCCTGCCGCTTCGCCTCCGGGGTGCGCGCGGCACTGCGCCTGGGACGGCGGTGCCAAGAAAGGTCCTGCCTCGGGGACCCAGCCCTCCCACTGGCCACAGCTTCAACAACGGTGGACACAGGGTGGAAGCGGCAGTGGACACGTCCCAGACCAGAGGCGCGTCGCTGGAGTCCGACGCCTGGCTGCTCAGGTCTGAAAGGAATTGACCACTCTCTCCGTGGTAACACACCAAAGTCAATGGCAGTGGGAACGTGCTCTATTGCACGAGAGAATTCTGACACTTAAGTCCCGTAAATCAAAATAAATTCAATTTTTTTTTTAATTTTCATTCCACTGGGCAGTCGTGTCCACGAATTTCTTGCTAGTCTTAAACCTACGCCCTCTTTCGGTAGAAACTGACTCGGGACTCCTGGCCTGCAGCCCCAGGCGCTCCCCCCACCCCCACTCCAATGCCCTACAGCCCCTGCACTCGCCCAGAATAGCCCTATCCTAACAGTGACTTGCCAGCAGTGAAAATGTAATTGTAAGGTTTCACACTCTGGGGCCATTTAGATTTCAGATTATGTTGTGAGCCCTAAACCCTCACTGTCAGAAGGAGTTTCTAAGTCTTGCGACAACTTTCATTTATTTAATTAAGGCTGCTAACCTGAGGCGTCTATATAAAATTTCATTGCACAGTTATCCACACACTCCAGCTGAGATTTGGCCCTTCATAGCAATTAAATCCTTACTGCACTAGGAGCGCCTAAGAGGTCAGGCGTTTGTTTATAAGATCATAGTTATTTAAAATTAAAAAACAAGACAACAGGACAGCAGCTAAACCCCAAGCCTTAGCGGATTTCAACTGATTGCCAGGAGACATGATGGACCGAGGTTTCCTGTTACTACCCGGTATGCCCTGTGTCTGGGGATCGCCAGCCAACGACCATATGATGCTGACCTGTCCGATGCGGGCTCGCCGGGACAGTCTGGGGTTTCGGTGGGACGGAGTGTGAATGCCTCTCCTAACCCTACCCCAGGCACTGCCCAGCCTCGCCTGGGGGTCAACTGCAGGGCAGTGTACATGCCAGCGCCTCCTGTGGCCTTTGGATAGAGCTGTCCACTTCCAGCTTGTCCCTGAAGAGCACCGAGAAAGGGTGGAAGCTTTAGAATTGAAGGGCCCTGCTGTTAAAGGAACAGACCTTTGCCACACGTGCTCATTGGCATGCTTAAAGCACCCTTTGACAATCCTAATGACCAGAAATGAACTAAATCATGGCTCACCTATTATACTATGGAGCAGGATAGGGACCATGCTGACTCTGACTTCAAGTAATATTCCTTGTATCAAAATTTTATCTTGCTGGGCATGATGGGGCAAGTCTTTAATCCCAGCACTCGGGAGGCAGAGGTAGGATTTCGGTGAGCTCAAGGCCACCCTGAGACTACACAGTGAATTCCAGTCAGCTTGGGCTAGAGCGAAACCCTGCTTCAAAACAAAACAAAACAAAAATTTATCTTATATCTGGGCCTAGTAGCCCAGATTTATAATCCCAGCTGTATCGCTTCTCGGCCTTTTGGCTAAAATCAAGTGTATAATCCCAGCTGTTCAGGAGACAGGCAAGAGGATCTAAAATTCAAGGCCAGCCTGGGCTACAATGAGTTCAAAACCAGCCCAAGTAATTTAAAGAGACAGTCTCAAAATAAAAAGTAAAAATAAGGCTTGTGGTGTAGCTCAGTAGTACAGTGTTTGCCTAACAGTTCAATTCCTAGTACCACAAAAGAATTATCTTATAGATAACTCACATTTCTATACAGGCTATACAGGGCAATTAAACTAAAAATATCATTGTACAATACAATTTTGTAACACTTTAATCATAAAAATTTAGCAGAACAAGAAAGAAAACAAGAGACAAAAATAAAAATAGCTTGTTGACTCGGATTTTTGAATATTTTCAATTTTGTAAACACTGAAATATAGAAAGGAAGCACTTTTTCACACTGAAAAGAACACTAAAAATGTACCAATCATTTTACACATAGCATCCTCTCTGAATTCAACTGCTGAAAGAAAACAAGGAAAGATACAGTGGAAAGCTGCAGAAATAAAACAAAATTAACCAACTGAAAGCCTAAAAACTATTCACTTTAAACGTAATGTTACAGAAATTAGTAGAATTTTATTGGATTTAGAAATGCTTCAACAATATCCACAAACCATGACCTTTTTAAACTTTAAATTACTATAATAAAGAAGGCAAGTTTTCTGCATTTAATCTTCTTTCTAACTCTATGAAGTGAAATTTGTGCCCAGATGGTTTTTCTGTTACTACGGTCAAGTGTGCATGCGGGGAACCTAACGTGAGACTTTGAAAAGGAGTAGGAATGTTCCTGGAAGTCTTCCCTAAGCCTCCCTCCTCAAAGCTGGCTGTGCCCTGTGAAGGAGCCTCCTGGCAGAGCCTCTCCCTCATCCAGGCAGCCCCTGGAGCCCAGTAGCCCAGGCGAAAATACCTTCTGGAGACAGAATTGTTGGAAACACACTTCCCCCTAGAGGCAGAAAAGATGAAAAGACATGACACAGAATTCAAGAGCTTTTCTGTAATCTAATGAGTTCGGAGATTTACATTTTTAACACAGAGTTGATGTTTTGAGGAAAATATTCAAAAATGAGAGAAAAATCGATGCACACCAAAGAATTCAATTAAAAGTTTGCCTCTAGGTTTTAGCTTTCCTTGCAGGGACTTTATTAATTGGCCTCTTTTCTTCTATTCTATAAAGCTATGATATTTTTGCCAGTATTATGAATAGCAGTTATTGTGTACTTTTTCTATTTAAATTAATGATTCCATTTCATCAGAAACTATAGTTAAATTTGGCCCTATAGGGCTTATTATGAAAACACAGTAGGCTGCACTGCTCTCCTCGAAGGTTTCCATCAACTCCAATCAGTTTGTTTGTCATTTCTTTGACAATGTCCTGAGACAAAGTGACGCTATAAAAACTTGTTGAAAAACTGTATTCCTGGTATGTGTCTTAGCCTGAGTAATGACAGAGGGAATACAGACAGGGTGTCAATTAACAGACAAGATGTTTAATGTAGATTGTTACTCTTACATATAAACTAAATACATATGCTTTAACTTCATGCATAGCAACACTGGCTGTATTTAGTTGGTTTCTTTAGTTGCACACTGTGAACTTTCCAAACGATTTGAGAAGGCATATAACTAGATAAAATGGAATTTGAGACATCTTTGCTAAGGACAACATGCATAGCCTACTTTCTTGGGATCTGTTCTCTGGAGCACTACTACTGTTTATGTCCTTAGTAATGACCCCGGGTTTCAGAAATGTTCTGGGGATATGAATGACCCCAAGTCACAGTGAAATCTGCGTGACAGTCAGCCGTGTACCAGTCACATGGTTGCCAAAGCAAATTATCAGGACAAAAATATAACCTTCAAAGAAACCTTGTTAAAATTATTTTTCTGATATATATTGAATATATTGTACTCAAAGCTAGTTAGCATTAAACCAATAAAATATAAACTCCATCTGAATGAAATTTTTTTCTTCAATTCTGCATCCCACCCCCATCCAAGTCAATGTGGACCCATTCAATTTTTTTTAATTATTTATTTATCTATTTAGGAAAGACAGAGGAACTGAGAAAGAGAATGGGTGTGCCAGGGCCTCCTGCCACTTGTAGGCCTCCAGATGCATGTGCGGCTTTGTGCATCTGGTGTTACGTGAGTACTACAAAACCAAACCTGGGCTAGAAAGCTCTGCAAGCAAGCACCTTTAACCATGAAGCCGTCTCTCCAGACCCTAAATTTTTATTTTACCAATAATAAATACAAAGAATATAAAGAATTTTATAAGACAGATAGCAAAGAGAAATGATGAAGCAATTAAAGAAAAATAGACTTCATCTCACATTCACAAATTACACAGAATTCTAGAAAAATTTTCAGAACATTCAGATAGGATCACAGTTGATTGCTGATTATGAAAACTATATAAGGTCAAAGACTAAAAACATCAACTTTTAGTGGTCTAGGTGGATTGATGTATCAGCATAGCATTGTTCAGATTGAACTCATTCTAACAAGAAAAGGTCAGCACACACGTCTTTTAAATCTATGCATTATCTTTCTTTTGCTCTAAACAGGAATTAAAGATTATAAGGAAAACTTCTGTTGCTACCATTGAAATGCTGTTATGAGATCCCGTTTTTTTTTTTTCTCTCTCTTTCCAGCAAGTACGTTCCACTTGGCATTAAACCTTAGATAGCTGATACAGGAGACCAAAATAGAAGAGAATGCCATGAGGAAAACATCAGGAAAATTCTTGACATTTGCCCGCTCATATTTTTGGTAATCATGTTGTGACATCAAATTTCACTCTCACACTGATGGACAAGATCTTTTCATCAAGTTGACATTGTTCCCATTTCATTATGGGGAATGGCATTCATATTAGGTGTTCTTTCTTGCTCAGAATCCAATCTACAAAAACCAGCATTTTGTTGTTTTTCCCTTGGATAGCTTCCTAGGAGAGGAAGTAAGGGCTGTTCTGCCCTGAATCCCATTGCTTTTCAGACTTGGTTGACCTGAGGGCTCATGGAAATGACCTTCAACTAGGGAAATTTGTCATAGTTAAATGAATATAAATACATGCTTTATCTCAAATCACAAATAGTAAATCAGTCAGGTTCTAGTGAACTCTTTGGGTTCTTTTTGAACTTCAGGTACATACTTTTAAATGAACCATGTCCTAATCAAATGGAAGTGAAGAGCATTGGGAAAGGTCCAAGAAGTTCATCCACCAAGGCCTATTCTATGCTCCTGTCCTTAAATGAGTGCAGGATGGACCCCCAGCAGTCACGGTGTACCCTGAAGTGTGTGCAGGAAGGAACCCCAGCAGTCACGGTGTACCCTGAAGTGTGTGCAGGATGGAACCCCAGCAGTCACAGTGTGCCCTGAAATTGTCTGGGGGGTGGTAGTAGAGGAGAAAAATAAGGCTCTTAGTCTCTGATGATAGATCTGCAAGAGTAAATGAATTCATACATTTTTCTTGCTTTTACTAGGGAAAATAAATTCATATATTTTATTCTTTGAGTTTGGGGAACAATACTTCTGAATTTAATCCTAAATAATATATCAAGATATGATGAGTTACTTGTATTATAGAAATTGGGTTGTTTGTGGTTTCTCAAGACTAGATATTTACTTTCTTTTGTTCTTTTTCTGTTATATAGAAAAGTCTTTTGAAGTTCTGGCATTATTTCATAGTACCCAGGGAGTACAAGGGGAGAGAATTTTGCTTATAGTCAGAGTGTGGCTTTCCTAGGGGTCAATGTGGTTGTGAGAGTGGTGGTGATCATAACAAAATAAGAAGACACATAGGGAAACCTAATTAGGACCACAGAGTGGCCTTCCCTTTTCACTTGGATACAGTGTCAGACAAACATTGGGCATTCTGAATGACTAAGGGAAGTAAAGTCTCTTTATAGACCCTGGGGAGTCATCAGATAAATCTTGAACCATTCTTTAAAAGATGGCAAACCCTTGAAAGGAGAACACACAGAAATGAAAGAACAAAGGACATTTGGGTTTTCGCATAAGCATGAGTATTGCATCAGTGTCTGCTGGGTGGATCCCGAGGAATGGGACTCATTAGGACAAAGGTTTCATGTTGGAGAGTCCTGGGAAGAGCAGAACAAAGAAAGTGTTTACTACAATGTTAGAGCTTGAATCTTGCTCCTAATATCACAGAGGGGCCCGTGATTGGAGCAGTGGGTTGTTTCATGATTTCTAAACATTAGTCTAATATTGTTGAGTTTTGAGCTGAAACAGTCTAAAAAGTAAGGCAGGTCTTATAAAAGTCAAAACATGAAATGATATTTTCCTAGATTGAATAAGGTGATTGCAACAGAAATGATGAAAAGGGGAGAATCATTATTGAAAGAAGTCATTAGGGTTTACTGGATAATGCTATAGCCATAGAAAGCATGGGGACCAGAGTTCAGATCCCCAGCACCCATGTAAATGCAAATGCAAGTTGGGTGTGATAGCCTGCCTATAATCCCAACACTCTGAAAACTAAGACAGGTAATCCCCTGGGCAAGATGCCTAGATAGGTAAGCCAAATCAGTGAGTCATGGGTTCAAGTGAGAGACCTTGTCTCAATAAAAAAAGTGGCACGTGATCAAGGAAGATACCCAACCTCTGGCATCCACTCACACATGCACACATGTCCACATACATGAAAACACATACACACATACACAGCACACTCACCTGCACATGTAAAAAAACAAAAAGAAGAAGCCAAGATGACAAAAAAAATGTGAATGATCAATGATTTCAAAGTATTAAGTAACTTTGATGCCAGTGTGTCTACTGGTGACTGTTATCATCCGAAAAACTCAAAAATTAACAAGTTACTATGGAAAGTTGTTATAAAAAGTTTTAAGAGGTGCCGGGGTGATGGCTCAGCAGTTAAAGGCACTTACCTGAGCTCAATTCCCCACCACACACATAAAGCCAAATGAGATCAGGAAATTCACGGGTCAGCTAAACTGGTGTACACACAGTGGTAAAACAGCAAGAAAACCAGGGTCTCAAGCAAGGTGACAGGACAGAACAAACACCCCAGAGTTGTCCTCAGAACTCCACAGGTGCACCATGGCACACACACACACACACACACACACATCATACACATTTACACACACACACATATGCACATGCTCACACAATATTTTTTAATACTTTAAGGAAAGGTTTCTGAGTGTTTACATGAGGCACACAACCAAAGTATATATGAAAGTTGTGCTAAGAAAACCAGAGGTACTGGGGTTGGGAAGATGGCTCGGCAATTAAAGGCTCTTGTTTGCAAAGCCTGTCACCTGGGTTCAGTTCCCCAGCCATACACATAAAGCATGGCGTTTATTTGCAGTGACAAGAGAGTCTGACACACGCACACACACACACACACACACACACACACACACACACACACACACACATACATACATACACACACATATATATATGTATATATATATAATCTTTTTAAGACAAAATAAAACAGAGGTATTTAACCTAAGAAATCCCATTAGCCTATGTCACCCCAGTCTCAGAACAAATCATATCTTATACCTTTTTATAGATTCTACATGGCGTACCAAATTAGATAGTTAAACCCATACGCTTTGCTAAATTTGGACTGGGTCCTGGGATTGAGAAAGGACATTGGTGATGAAATTCAAATAAAGTCCAGAGATTAGCTAGTAGAAATGTGACAATGCTAATCTCAGCTTTGGCAAATGTACCACAGCCATGTGGAATATCAACATTAAGGAAATTTTATACAAGAGCTTTCTGTATAATCTTTGTAACTTTCTGCATATCTAAAGTTATTCTAAACTTAAAAGGTCAGTTACTAAAAGTCATGGACTTTGAAGCCAACTAGATCTCCAGCTAAACAAACTAAAGACTTTTCCTAAGCTTTGCTTTCCTCCCAAAATATATATATATATATGATGTAAAACTGGCCTCCTGGTATTGCTTGAAATAATATAGGTAAAGTACTCAGAATCCCTCAGTAACCTGCAACTTTATTTCTTGTGAAGCTAGTCAACTTTTTATTCAAAAGACTAAGAGAGGGGTGGAAAGATTGTAAGAGCCACGGTGGGGGAGGATATCCAGAAGCATTGCTCCCTCCAGCAACAACACGCAAAGTGGGGTGGGAGTGGGGGGAACTGGCTACCTCTTGTGCTATTCATGTCCCCCTACTCTGTGGACTTATCCAGTATGCCCAAAGATGAGGATACCCAGTGGATTAGGGACAGGGAAGAAGGAAATGGGGATACCAACATTATATTTGCTCATACAATGTATCTAATTTTGGATAATAAAGACATCCAAAAAAGACTTTCCAAGTAACTCACAAAATAATGCAAAGTCCTTAAAATGTCCTGGACAAAAACTCATTCAGGTCTTCAGTGATGACTTAGTGGTTAAGGCGCTTGCCTGAAAAGCTTTAGGACCTGGGCTCGATTCCCCAGTACTCACGTAAAGCCAGATGCACAAAGTGATGCATGCATCTAGAGTTCATTTGTGATGGCTAGAGGCCTTGGCGCACCCATTTCTCTCTCTCTCTCTCTCTCTCTCTCTCTCTCTCTCTCTCTCTCTCTGTCTCTCAAAAATAAATAAAACATAAAAATCTCATTCAGCTGGTGTGGTGGCACACCTTTAATCCCAGTTCTCAGGAGGCAGAGGTAGGAGGATCACTATGAGTTCAAGGCCACTGTGAGACTACATAGTGAATACCAGGTCAGCTTGGCTAGAGGGAGACCCTACCTTGAAACACAAAACAAAAAAATACTCATTTAGTTGTAGCAACTTGAATATATCAGGAAACTACTTGAATATATCAGGAATATATCAGGAAACTACAGTTAGTTTGGAATATGGCTTACATAACTCGGCAATCCAAATGAACACTGTGATGGATAAGTTTTGTTGTCAATTTGACCTTTCAAGTAATCTTGGGTGGGTCTCTGAGGATGTTTACAGGAAGGCAGCCTCTCAGCAAGGGGCAGGATGTAAGGAAGGTCAAAGGAGCTAGAAGTAAACATCCTTTCTTGTGTGGGCAGTGCAGAAAGGAAATTCCAGAGACTCAGGAAGCCATTAAGTCTGGGATAGGGTTGTAAGACCCCACCCTAAGGCTATATAAAGGGAAAAGAATTTTCTCCTGGCCCTCCTGCCTGTTTTCTGTTCTGTGTGTGTGGTGTAGGTGATGGGTTTTTCTCTCTGCTTGGACCTGTGAAAGAGGGCCAGCCTCTTTCTCTGTTACGGAACTTCCGCTCAATCTGTAGTTTCAATAAATCCTTTCCTCCCCCAAATTGTGCCTGGTTTGGAGATTCATCCCAGTGGCGTGTGGCTGACTATGACAAACACATATATATTTTAAGTAAACTTTTTATTTTATATGTGGTGATGACCAGTAAAAACAATAAGAACTGCAGGAATGAATGATGGGATAGAACTGGGAATATTTCTTATGGATCTTGTAAATTGCTTTTGTGATATTATTCCTATGAAGTGCTAAATTCACTACTTGTAACTTGCTCTAAAGTTAATCTTATGATT